>CM026887.1:39868802-39912450 GCA_015227895.2 Colaptes auratus | reverse complement strand
TCACTCGGAGCCTTCTCTCTCCAGACTGAACAGCCCCAACTCCTTCAGTCTGTCCTCATAGGAGAGGTGCTCCAGCCCTCTGATCATCCTCGTGGTCCTTCTCTGGACACCTTCCAGCACCTCCATATCCCTCTTGTAATAGGGCTCCAGAATTGGAGGCAGTACTCCATGTGGGGGTCTCACCAGGGCTGAGGAGAGGGGGAGAATCACCTCCCTTGACCTGCTGGCCACACTTCTCCTGATGCAGCCCAGGATCTGATTGGCTTTCCTGGGCTGCAAGTGCACATTGAAGCTCATGTTGAGCTTCTCGTCCACCAGCACCCCCAAGTCCTCTCTCCTCAGGGCTGCTCTCCAGCCATCCCTGCCCAGCCTGTATTTGTGCCTGGGATTGCCTCGACCCAGATGCAGGACCCTGCACTTGGTCTTGTTGAAGCTCATGAGGTTGGCTTGTGCCTACCTCTCCAGCCTGTCAAGGTCCTCTGGATGGCATCCCTTCCCTCCAGCGTGTCTGCTGCACCACACAGCTTGGTGTCATCAGCAAACTTGCTGAGGGTGCATGTCCTAACATGTTCTGGCTTCCTCTAATCTTTATGGACATTAGTGCTCTCTTGTAAGTAATTTCTCTGCTTGCTTCACTTCTGCTTTAACAAGACACATACACTTTCCATCTCTTTCTCCTAGTTTTCTGTCCTGCAGTGAAGCAATACTTTTTTTTCTGGTAATGGACAACATCACATTTGATATATCCAGCTTTATGGTTTTGTTTTTATTTATTACTTCTTGCTTTTTATCTGCTCCTGCCACAGAATAGGCCTGGTAAAAGCCACTTTTTATCAGTGAACATTCCTCCATATTAAATCTCTCATTCATTCTGTAATCTACTGGAGCTTAAAATATGCCTTGTGTCAGTGCCGCACAGCCTGGAGACACATTGCAAAGCCAGGAAGAGATTGACTTTCTGATAGCTATCTATTTGTGATAATAGTATAGAGGAGTGTCAGTCATACTTCCCACATCTGCTGCGGCTAAGAAAGAACACAGTAATGATTTTTATGCTAGCATGACTGTATTGGGCAGAACCCCAGCTGATAAGCAAATGTGATGATATCACTTTCTCTCCTTCAATATATATTCATAATATAATTTTGAACATTCTCTTGTCAAAAACCATTGCAGCATATATAGGCAGTTTTTTTCCTCCTGAGTGTCTCAGATCTTCACTGTCCTCTCCCATACTATTGACAAGTTTTTTCTTCAGGTCACAATAGTGTCTTCCTTTGTCCCACAGAGTATTAAATGTCTGCATCTTCACAGATCCTGCACCTTTGCATGAAGAATGCCACTCTCTTTGAACCTCTGCAGTGGAAAACGTGTCAGGAAGTCCATTTTGACTCTACTCTTCCTTCTGTGTCTGGTAATATTTACTCACACAACCACAGTGAGCCCTTGCTTTCCATACCAGAACAAGAGGACAAAGTCTCAGGCTGCGCCAGGGCAGGTTTAGGCTGGATGTTAGGAAGAAGTTCTATACAGAGAGAGTGATTGCCCATTGGAATGGGCTGCCCGTGGAGGTGGTGGATCACCTTCATTGGAGGTGTTCAGGAGGAGACTTGATGGGGTGCTTGGTGCCATGGTTTAGTTTTTAGGTGGGTTGGATTGGTTGATGGGTTGGATGCGAGATCTTGAAGGTTCTCTTTCAACCTGGTGTATTGTAGTGTAGTGTAGTGTATTTCAACCAAATCAACCACAACACAATGCAGTTTTTTATCTCCCTTGTGGCCCTGGTTATACTATAGCATGTTTTCTTATCTAGAACTAAATACTCTTCAGAGCATAGCCTTCTTGTCTGCCTTTCCACCCAGACATGTCTCTACATTGTCTTACCTTAGTTGTGTCCATCATCACCACAGCAAACTTTGACTACGTAATCCATTTCTCATTCTCCAAATTCATAGTATCATAGTATCATAGTATCAGTCAGGTTGGAAGGACCACAAGGATCATCTAGTTCCAACCCCCCTGCCACGGGCAGGGACACCCTGCACTAGATCAGGCTGGCCAGAGCCTCATCCAGCCTGGTCTTAAACACCTCCAGGGACGGGGTCTCACCCACCTCCTGGACAACCCATTGCAGGGCTTCACCACTTTCATGGTGAAGAACTTCTTCCTCACATCCAGCCTGAATCTCCCCACCTCCAGCTTCATTTCATTCCCCCTAGTCCTATCACTACCTGATAGCCTGAAAAGTCCTCCCCAGCCTTCTTGTAGGCCCCCTTCAGATACTGGAAGGCCACAATGAGGTCACCTCAGAGCCTTCTCTTCTCCAGGCTGAACAGCCCCAACTCTTTCAGTCTGTCCTCATAGGAGAGGTGCTCCAGCCCTCTGATCATCCTTGTGGTCCTTCTCTGGACACCTTCCAGCACCTCCAATCCCTCTTGTAATAGGGGCTCCAGAACTGGAGTGCAGTACTCCAGGTGGGGTCTCACCAGAGCTGAGTAAGGGGGAGAATCACCCTCCCTTGACCTGCTGGCCACGCTTCTGATGCAGCCCAGGATCTGATTGGCTTTCTGGGCTGCAAGTGCACATTGAGAGCTCCTGTTGAGCTTCTCGTCCACCAGCACCCCCAAGTCTCTCTCCTCAGGGCTGCTCCCCAGCCAGCCCTGCCCAGCCTGGATTTGTGCCTGGATTGCCTCAACCCAGATGCAGGACCCTGCACTTGTCTTGTTGAAGCTCATGACTGGCTTGTGCCCACCTCTCCAGCCTGTCCAGTCCCTCTGGATGGCATCCCTTCCCTCCAGCGTGTCTGCTGCACCACACAGCTTGGTGTCATCAGCAAACTTGCTGAGGGTGCACTCGGATATCTGCTTTGCCCCATGGAGGACACAGTGCCATGAGCCATGCTCTTTAGATCACTTGCTGCAAGTCACTTTTAAATAATCCTGTAGAAGCACTTTGCATAAAACATACAATTATTTTCCAACACATCTCTTAATCAAAGAGGAAAAAAAAATTGCAGATAAATGCTTAGCCACAGTAAATCACCAGGGTTCCACTGATTTAAATGGAGGTTTGATCACATCTCGCATCTTAAGGCTGATTGTCTTGGTGGTGGTCCCTCACACAAAGCCTTAGCCATTATCTTATGCAAGATTTTTTTCAACTTCATTTTCATTGCTAATGAAATGTGGCAAGCTTTTACTTCTAGGTGGTCCCTACATAAATCTGGATTCAAAATCTATTTCCCTAACTGCCAGTGTTCATATTGATTTGAAATGATTTCATGTGTCCCCAAAGGATTCTGAGCCACAACATTATAGCACTGAAAGCACTGATTTTTATGGCGTATCAGTTGAGCTATGTCACTAGCAGATCTCTAACCATTTTGTCATTTCATTTGGGTTTAAACTTTCTGCATAAAATTGCAAGGATCCTTTGAAGACTGTAAGCACAGGCTCTATGAACCCACTCTCTGATTTGAGCCTTTCTTGAGCACCTGCCCTGTAAAAAAAAACCAAACCTTGAGGTGCTGACATTTTAAATTATTTTTGGTCTGGTATTTCTGATTACCTGATTAGCAATGTACCTAATTTTTAGTGCAGGACTTTTTACTTATGTCATTTGCTCAGTAGGTAATGTCATTACCCTCAGTATGATTAATGGTTGGACTTGATGATCCTGAGTGCCTTTTCCAACCAGAATGATTCTGTGATTCTGTGAAACAGGGTTTGATACAAACAGGAGCACAGAGCTTCTTTAAAGCTTGGCCATTTTATTTGGTGTGTCAGGTAAGAGGCAGCATGTAAAGATGCTCTTATGGTAGGTAGGTTTGGCAGTGATGAAGGCTAACATCAGACAGCTGTTTGGTATTATGTAAACTAATTTCACAGAATCACAGAATCACCAAGGTTGGAAGAAACCTCAACGATCATCAAGTCCAACCTGTCACCACAGACCTAATGACTAAACCATGGCACCAAGTGCCACATCCAATCCCCTCTTGAGCACCTCCAGGTATGGTGACTTCGCCACCTCCCTGGGCAGTCCATTCCAAGGGCTAACAACTCTCTCAATCAAGAACTTTCTCCTCACCTCCAGCCTAAACTTCCCCTGGCGCAATACAGACAGGAAATTTTCCTTCTCCCTTAGCAGAATGTTTCAGAAAGACAAGCTCATTAAACAGCTCAGAGTAGAAACATGAATGCATTCAGCAACTCAAAAGGAGACTGTGTGGTTTTTTTAAAATAATACTCTGTCTTCTTGCCATTGATATTTTCTGATATTAGTATTAATAATAACTTTCAGACACAGTAAAATTATATGTCATTTAAAAACAGGGAGGGCGAGGTGAGAGAAGAGGGAGAGAGAAGGGAGAGAGAGAGAGAGAGTGGAGCCAGAGATTCTGAACTGGCAACAAACACCTCACAGTAACACTTTCATCTGTTCATGTGATGACCATCTGTGGCTTCTTGGCAGTGGAGGTAGATGCAATATGGAAGGCCTTCAAGTTCAAAGGCGGCCTTTTGTTTTCTCTTCATTCTTTTCTTTCTCATTCACAATTTTCCCATGGACTCTTCTATTCCTGTGATTATACTTCTGGCTTCAAGAGGCAATTATGAAAACTAAAGCGCTGGTTAGAGGAAGGTAAAGTGCTTGCACAGACAAAAAGCTGAGTAAAAGGAGGATGAAAGAAGTGGGAATACAAGAAGTGCATCATGGCAAAGGCATGAATTTAATAACGTATTGTTTGTTAGATGCTACTTGTTAAAAAACAAACAAATAGACATACAGTAAAAGAAAATACAGAATTGTCTTGCATAAAGAGTCATAGTATAATGAATTTTGGAAGGGAGCTCCTTGTGCAACCTCCTTTCTTGGGTAGGCTCAGTTCTGAGATCAAGTCAGGGTGTCCAGGGCTTTCTTCAGGTGGGACTTGTCTTCCTTGAAATCAAAATCACCTGCTTCCAAAACAGAATGGTAAATTAGAAAGTCATAGAAAAAGTTGTGTGTCAGTTTTTCTTTGATATTAACTACTTGAAAATACTAAATTTTATCTCATTAGGCATAGCTGACCTCCATCAGGTAGGAATATCTGGTGGTCTACCTTAAAATTTGTCAACTGTAACCAAATACAGGATCAGAAATTTCTTTGTAGCATTTTCCAAGTATAACCCTACAGTGACATACAATAAAATAATTCATATACCCAGATATAAAGTGAAAAATTGTCTGTTTGTGTAAGACTGACTGAAATAGAAATGGAAAGGGAAGTAAATGGTGGCTCATAAATGAAGAGGTGAAAAGTGGTAGACATGATTGCACAGCAGTTGGTATTGAGTTCAAAAAAAGGCAGTTAGGCACACATCGTTTAATCAGCTCTTCCTCTCCTGCTTTGAGAAGTTACATGGCACAATCAGCTCAGACACACAGACTGAGATAAATAATGCAAGTGGGTACTCTAATACATTTTAAACAGCTGTCTGGGGGAAGTACATTTATTTCTTTAGGTACTTGCAAACAAAGATCCAAGTTGCAAAATCTCTTTTTCTTTTTGCTTTATGAGTTTCCTCATGCATAAGAATTATTTCTGTATGAAGGACTTGGCAGCAGCCTCGCTGATAACATCCAACAAAGCCTTGCAGATTGAAGAAATTATGGATAGACCTTTCCAGAAATATCTAATCTGCCTTGCCACCAGCCTAGCACAGGCACTGTTGGAAGCAAAAGCCTTGACTCCATTTCCAGAAACACTCTATTGTGTATTAAAGAAAGTATCTCAGCTACAGTAGTGACAGAAAGATGGTCACCACTGTTCAGGTTCTGGGTTTCATCCTATGAGATGTCTGCTGATTATAGCAGCTCTGCTGTCTAACAGAGAAAGGCTCATCCCTGAGGCTGAACATGTTAAAATGTAACCAAGACAGGGATGACAAGAGTTTTAAACAGAACCTGTAACTTGTTAAGAAGGTGAATGGGCTTTGGTCATAAAATAGCCACAACAGACTTTGTAGCAAACATCTATTTCTATACTCTGCAAATTACAGCATTTTCCGAGCTTTTCCTCTGGTATACTCTCAAAAGTCCTTGTAGATTGTTTTGGAGCCCAGAAATATTTGTTTGTCTATTTTGAATTATGGTTGTTATTTCCCACAAATCAGACAGTGTCTGTTTACCTTGCTTTGATGAGAATTTTGAGTTTGACATCATAGAATCATAGAATTGTCAGTGTTAGAAGGACCTCAAGATCATCTAGGTCCAAGCTCTCTGCCATGGGCAGGGACTTGTCATACGTGATCAGGTTGCTCAGAGCCCCGTCCAGCCTGGCTTTAGAAACCTCCAGGGATGGGGCCTTTGTCACCTCCCTGGGCAACCTGTTCCAGTGTCTCACCACCCTCATGGGGAAGAGCTTCTTCCTAACATTCAATCTGAATCTATCCATTTCTATTTTTGTTCCATTCCCCCTAGTCCTATCATTACCTGACACCCTAAAAAGTCCCTCCCAGCTTTCTTGTAGGCCCCCTTAAGATACTGGAAGGCCACAAAAAGGTCTCCTCAGAGCCTTTTCTTCTCCAGACTGAACAGCCCCAACTCCCTCAGTCTGTCCTCATAGGAGAGGTGCTCCAGCCCTTGCTGCTCGTGGCCCTTCTCTGGACACACTCCAGCACATCCAGATCCTTCCTGTAATAGCAGCTCCAGAACTGGACATGGTATACAGAGTCTTTATGAAAAACTGTGGTCATTGTTAGACTAGACTAGACTAGACTAGACTAGACTAGACTAGAATAGAATAGAATAGAATAGACCGATCAAGATCATCAAGTCCAACCTATCACCCAACACCATCTAAAACTCATGTTTAAACTCATGGAAACACATGGGTTTACATGGGCTTCTGAATGTAATCCCAAGTGTGTTATAAATAAAAAATCTGATGTAAACAAACAAGTGCTCCATCAGTACTCGCTATAATTAGAGAATTAGCAGCTGTGTCAGGTTATATCCAGCCCTGGAGGTCTGGGCTGAAAGAACCTAGCCCCCTGTGGACAAAGAAACCTGACCCAGGTGGGCAGAAAGACTTGGTCTCTTCTCCCAGGGGAGGGTCCCCAGGTCAAAGTCTATTCCACTCCCACTACCTGTTCACCAATCATATTTAAGGGGAACCATTGCCTGTTCTTCCTCCTTGCCTGCCTGAGAGGCTCTCATGCTGCTCCCTGCTGTTACCATAACCATGTCGTGAGGCCTGCTCCATGCTGCATCTGAACTCCTAAGGATTGCATCTAAAGAGAATCCACATTTGCATCCAGGGAATCCTTTGCCACCTGAGACTGTTTATATATGTATTTATTTATTTACCCTTTACCCTTTTTCTTTATACCTTTGTAACTTGCCTTTTACTCAAATGGCATGTATATATTGTTAAACTTAACTTTTTTTACTTCCAAATCAATTCAAGATTGTTTCTTTTGTGATTTTACCTCTCTTTTCTCCTGCCTAATTTGCTTTCCCTTACCAGGAAAAAAAATGGAGAGGGGAGGCAACCACGAGGCTGCGCCTCGAGTACTGTGTCCAGTTCTGGGCCCCTCAGTTTAGGACTTGTTGGAGCATGTCCAGAGAAGGGCAACAAAGTTGGTGAGGGGTTTGGAACACAAGCCCTACGAGGACAGATTGAGGGAGCTGGGGTTGCTTAGCCTGGAGAAGAGGAGACTGAGGGGTGACCTTATTGCTCTCTACAACTACCTGAAAGGAGGTTGCAGACAGGCAGAGGTTGGTCTCTTCTCCCAGGCAACCAGCACCCGAACAAGAGGACACAGTCTGAGGCTGCACCAGGGGAGGTTTAGGCTGGATGTTAGGAAGAAATTCTATACAGAGAGCGTGATTGCCTATTGGAATGGGCTGCCCGAGGAGGTGGTGGAGTCCCCATCACTGGAGGTGTCCAGGAGGAGACTTGATAGGCTGCTTGGTTGCATGGTTTAGGTTGATTAGGTGGTGTTGGATGATAGGTTGGACATGATGATCTTGAAGGTCTCTTCCAACCTGGTTTATTCTATTCTATTCTGGTCTATAAATCTGTTCCATTTGGGAGAAAGAGAGAGAGAAGAGAGAGAAAAGAGAGAGAGAAAAGAGAGAGAGAGTAAGAGAGAGAGAAGGAGAGGAAGAAAGAGAGGAAGAAAGAAAGAGAGAAAGAAAGAAAGAGAGAAAGAAAGAAAGAGAGAAAGAAAGAAAGAGAAAAAGAAAGAAAGAGAGAAAGGAAGAAAGAAAGGAAGAAAGAAAAGAGAAAGAAGGAAAGAAGAAAGGAAAGAAAGAAAGAAAGAAAGAAAGAAAGAAAGAAAGAAGAAAGGAAAGAAAGAAGGAAGAAAGAAAAAGGAAAGAAAGAAGGAAAGAAAGCGAAAAAAGAAAGGAAGAAAGAAAGGAAGAAAGGAAAGGAAAGAAGGAAGGAAAGAAAGGAAGAAAGAAAGAAGGAAAGGAAAGAAGGAAAGGAAGAAAGGAAAGGAAGAAGGAAAGGAAGAAAGGAAAGAAGAAGAAAGGAAAGAATAAAGAAAGGAAAAAGGAAAGAAAAAGGAAAGAAAGACAGGAAAGGCAGAAAGAAAGGAAAGAAGGAAAGGAAGAAGGAAAGGAAGAAGGAAAGGAAGAAGGAAAGGAAGAAAGGAAAGGAAGAAAGGAAAGAAGAAAGAAAGAAGAAAGAAAGAAAGAAAAGAAAGAAAGAAAGAAAAGAAAGAAAGAAAGAAAGAAAGAAAGAAGGAGAAAGGAAGAAAGGAAGAAAGGAAGAAAGAAGAAAGGAAAGAAGAAGAAAGGAAGAAAAGAAAGGACAAAAGAAGGAGAAAGAAAGGAAAGAACGAAAGGAAAAAAAAGGAAAGAAGAAGGAAAGAAGAAAAGAAAGAAAGAGAAAGAAAGAAAGAAGAAAGAAAGAAGAAGAAGAAGAAAGAAAGAAAGAAAGAAGAAAGAAAAAAGAGAAAGAAAAAAGAAAGAAAGAAGAAAGAAAGAAAGAAAGAAAGAAAGAAGAAAGAAAGAAGAAGAAGAAAGAAAGAAAGAAAGAAAGAAAGAAAAGAAGAAGAAGAAGACAGAAGAAGAAGAAAGAAAGAAAGAAAGAAAGAAAGAAAGAAAGAAAAAAGAAGAAAGAAAGAAAGAAAAGAAAAAGAAAGGAGAAAGGAAAAAGGAAAGGAAGGAAGAAGGAAGAAAGAAAGGAAGGAAAGAAGGAAGAAAAGAAGGAAAGAAAGAGGAAAGAAAGAAAGAAAGAAGGGAAGAAAGAAAGAAAGAAAGAAAGAAAGAAAGAAAGAAAAAAGAAGGAAGAAGGAAGGAAAGAAGGAAAGAAGAAAGAAAGAAAGAAAGGAAGAAAGAAAGGAAGAAGGAGAAAGAAAGGAAAGAAAGGAAGGAAAGGAAGAAAGAAAGGAAAGAAAGAAAGGAAGGAAGAAAGAAAAAGAAAAGAAGGAAAGAAAGGAGAAAGGAAGGAAGAAGGAAGAAGAAGGAAAAAGAAAGAAGGAAGAAGGAAGGAAGAAAGGAAAAAGGAAGAGAAAGAAAAGAAGGAGAAAAGCTCATGTCCATGCTGTGGTGTCTCATTTTGCCCAGAGCTTAGACAGCTCAGCTGATCTGAAGTGGCTTTTGGAGCCTCCTGCCTTTGATGATCCTCACTCAGCTCAAGATTAAATATCTTCTCTGTTCAAGGGCTACTCCACCATCCCAGGCTGAGTATTTTGAGATCAGTTAGAGGCAAGGCATCATAAATTTCTGTACTAACAGCAAGAGTAATCTTTTTATAACATTGGTCACTTGCTGCTTATCTGCTGAAAGCCTCTGTAAGATGAATTCTTGAGTCCATACATTAGACAGTATTAGCAAATACTGATAAAATTGATAAACATAATTAATATCTTCAAGGTAATCTTCCAAATTTTAGCTGGAGTTTGACCTTGCTGAATTTTCTCCTCAAGTCAAAACACAATTAAGATTGTGTGAGGCTGATAGAGGCAACAGGCAAGTTGTAATATATCCAAATGCATTTTACAATTGCCTGATTAAATCAATCTGCTTAGGACAATTATGTTGGCTAAAGAATTGTCCTTGGTTGGTAGTTTCCTTAGAAATCTTTTGAAGATCCTTCTACTGCAATAAATAACTAAATACAGGATTTTAAAAATTGATGGTGCAGATGAGGTTACTAGAAACTAATGTTGGTCAGAACAGCGTGGCTGCATGCAAAGACAGTGAGCTGAGAGTAATAAGTACACACAACAAGTTTTGCTTTGATGTGGTAATGCAATGAAAGGAAAAATGCATTATTAGATTTTCAAAGATTAGAACATGAAGAAAGATTTAAATGGAATACTATTTGGTTTGGAAGGCCTTGGGGAAACTATGCCCTTCATATAAAAATTCATGATTTTATTTTATTTTTTGAATTAGCAAGGTGCTTCATCTGCTAGATGATCATAATTGAAGTAAACATTTTATACAGACAGAATAGGAGCAAGCCTGGTCTTTATCCTTTGTGCATCCCTTAGCTGCGGTGCCATGCTGCTGTTCAGCATAAGGAGCCACAACTGGAGGCCAGTGAGGAGGTCAGTGTCTGTGAGGAGACAAGGACTAATTTTGATCTGGCAAGTGGCTAATGGGAAAGAAATTAGCTGGAGCTAAGCCTGCTTGTATAAGTGGGTGGTGAAATTCACAACCTGCATCTTCTGGGCACAGAGAATACAATACAATACAGTACAGCAGGTTGAAAGAGACCTTCAAGATCATTGGGTCCAACCCATCAACCAATCCAACCCACCTAAACAACTAAACCACAGCACCAAGCACCCCATCAAGTCTCCTCCTGAACACCTCCAATGATGGTGATTCCACCACCTCCCTGGGCAGCCCATTCCAATGGGCAATCACTCTCTCTGTATAGAACATCTTCTTAACATCCAGCCTAAACCTGCCCTGGCACAGCCTGAGACTGTGTCCTCTTGTTCTGGTGCTGGCTGCCTGGAGAAGAGACCAACCTCTGCCTGTCTACAACCTCCCTTCAGGTAGTTGTAGAGAGCATTAGGTCACCCCTCAGTCTCCACTTCTCCAGGCTCCACCCCACTGCATGGGTTTGCTGTGGCCAATGTGCAGAACCCGGCACTTGGATGTGTTCAATCTCATGCTGTTGGATTCTGTCCATCTGTCCAGCCTGTCGAGGTCCCTCTGCAAAGCCTCTCTACCCTCCAGCAGATCTACTCCTGCCCCTAGCTTGGTGTCATCTGCAAATGTACTGATGATGGACTCAATGCCCTCATCCAGATCATCAATAAAGATGTTGAACAGCATGGGGCCCAGCACTGATCCCTGGAGCACACCACTAGTGACTGGCTGCCAGCTGGATGTGGCACCATTCACCACCACTCTCTGGGCTTAGCCCTCCAGCCAGTTCCTAACCCATCGCAGTGTGCTCCCATCCAAGGCATGGGCTGCCAGCTTGGCCAGGAGTTTGCTGTGGGGGACAGTGTCAAAGGCCTCGCTGAAGTCCAGGTAGACTACATCGACAGGCCTCCCCACATCCACCAGAATGCCACTGAACCAGCTAGGTGGAGGTGAATGAGAAATACGTCTGACAGAAGAAACACATTATACTATTCCCCCTAAATAATCCATGGTAAGATCTATGCTCCTAAATTGGGTTATCTGAATTAGTATTCTGGTGATGATATCTCTCCATCAGATGTTTATGGAGTGAGCTTCATAATTTAAAAGCAATGAATAAGCCAGTTGCTCTATTAGAGCAAGCAAACATCAATGAATCTATATTGGTTTATCTGAGATCTCACTTCATCATTTGGAAAAATCTTTGTGTTTTAATCTGTTTTGTATAAAATGACATTTCTACTGCCACTGCATGAATTTTGTCTTCAGTGCAAATACATCAAACAAGATGTGGTAGACAAAACATGAAAATCACCTTCTTAATGTGAAAAAGAAAGAAAAAAAATTCTTCAAGACGATCTGTGGATATAATTTTTCTTCCCGATGATGCATGTCTGCACTGGACAATATATTTTGACTACTGTAGATGTTTAAAAGATGTGGAAATGATTCTGCTTATTGATTTCCCTTCATAGTTAGCAGATAAATCAATAGGATGTGAAGATGAGGCTCCATTAAAATGATTCCTGGTGACAGCACTTTTGCCTTAAAATTTCCACAATAATGACCCTTGGGTTCCTCAGCGGGAGGTCATTCAAACAAAGGAATGCAGTAAAATCAGATTTCTCTTGTGGATCTAAGCTATAATTTCTTCTTTTAGGATATATTTATGTCTTTATTTCTGCTATGATGTAGGTACAATTTGTTCAGATAAAAACAGAAAACATCTACAGTTAAATAACCTCAGCTGACCTTGGCTCTCACACATATGACTGTTGTAGGCTAATACAATAAAAGCCATAATATACATGTCTGTCAGAAGGGCTATATATACACAGTGGTGTAGAGATGACAAGGATGTACCATCTTTGTGAAGTTGTTTTGGAAGCTGAAATGATTAGAAGACTACCTGATGACTATTTTATTTGGGTTTTTTTTTCCAAGCTCTGTTACCTGAAAGATTCTTAACCAGGAAGGTTGCTGAAAAGGGTCTGGTCACCAGACTGCACACAATGCATGAGGGTTTTGTGATTTTACTATTGTCCCATATATATATTGCCATAATAAGTACCTCCTAAAGGATGAAGGTCCTTTAATACAAGATGCTGTAGAAAGAGCAAAAGGAGGGTCCACACACAAAACTTTCGACAACCTATATAGTTTCATAGTTTCAGTCAGGGTTGGAAGGGACCACAAGGATCATCTAGTTCCAACCCCCCTGCCATGGGCAGGGACACTCTACACTAGATCAGGCTGGCCAGAGCCTCATCCAGCCTGGTCTTAAACACTTCCAGGGACAGGGCCTCAACCACCTCCCTGGATAACCCATTCCAGGGCTTCACCACTCTCATGGGGAAGAACTTCCTCCTCACATCCAGCCTGAATCTCCCCACCTCCAGCTTCATTCCATTCCCCCTAGTCCTATCACTACCTGATAGCCTGAAAAGTCCCTCCCCAGCCTTCTTGTAGGCCCCCTTCAGATACTGGAAGGCCACAATGAGGTCACCTCAGAGCCTTCTCTTCTCCAGACTGAACAGCCCCAACTCCTTCAGTCTGTCCTCATAGGAGATGTGCTCCAGCCCTCTGATCATCCTCCTGGCCCTTCTCTGGATGAGACACAAGAGATGACAGGGAGGTTCTGCAAGGGTGTAGAATGAAGCTACCCAGCCAAATGGGGGGAAAAAAATATAAATTGTTACCTAAATAGTACTGAAATGAGAATGCAACATTTATGTTCAAAAGAAAAATATTAAAAGTGATATACAAGGGTTATGGCATGAGATGGCTCTGTGTTGTCTGTTGCCTTTCTTAGTCATCACTGGACAATAACATTGTTCATTGGAGGAGAGCTATCAGAGGTTAGGACTGAGGAACTATGCTTACTCAATGTAGTCCCTCAGGTAACTACAGACCCTTAAGTGACAAGACAAACTGGTGGAAATTTTATGTTTTTAACAGAGGACAGATTGAATTGAGATGTAGATCCGGTAATCATTTAGTCAAAGATGGTTTTGTTTGTGGGATTAAATCTGAGTAGAAGGATGAGTGAATGAATAGTTTGGAGAAGCACGAGGAGAAAATTGAATCATCAAGAAGCATGATATCTCAAGAAAAAAAGAGAATGGTGGCACTATTGAAGGCAGCTGTCAGGTCACAGAGATAAAGACAGAGTACAAGTTCTGGGACTTGGCTAAGAATAGGCCATTAAAAATTTCGGCATGAGTGCCTTGAATTGATTGAGTGTAAAGGATGCAAGGCAGAGCTAACAAGTCTGAGCATGGAATTGAGGGAATTGGAAACAGCATGGTAAATAAGAATAAAGATAAATGAGAACAGGAGGCTAAAGTGGTCTCTCCAGAAGCAAATGGAATAAAGTGTGAGATTGTTTTTAATAGGAAATAGCAGAGCAGGCTTGTATTAGAAAAATCAAAACACAGTGTATGAGGAACTTAGGACTAGGGTAACATGTCAGTGAATGAAAGAGTAGTCAGCAGATGTGATGAGGTACAATAGAGTGCAGAGGTTGGATGGCATTTTTCAATCAATGTCAAGAAGGAAAAATAAAGAAATTAGAAATAAATATGAGAGGAATAAAGTAATGTTACATTTGATATTTTTATCTTCAAGTAAGCTATAAATAATGTGTGAAGACACAGCAGGCAGGATGCAGAAAAATGGGAGAGATTTAGATGTGTCTTTAGATGAAAACATGGCGGAAAAACAGCTTTAAGAAGGATGAGAGCAATCAAGAATACATTGATGCAAGCATCGATACAGGCTGGGCAGTGACTGGCTTGAGACCAGACCAGAAGAAAAGGATTTGGGGTTGCTGGTGGATGAGAAGCTCCACATGAGCCACATGTGCACCCACAGCCCAGAAAGCCAATTGTATCCTGGGTTGCATCAAGAGAAGTATAGCCAACAGGTCGAGGGAGGTGATTCTCTCTCTCTACTCTGCCCTTGTGAGACCCCCCACCTGGAGTACTGCATCCAGTTCTGGAGCCCCTATTACAGGAAGGATCTGGAGGTTCTTGAACATGTCAAGAGAAGGGCCACAAGGATGATCAGAGGGGCTGGAATACCTCTCCTATGTCCTATGGAGACAAATTGAGAGTTGGAGTTACTCAGAGTGGAGAAGAAAAGGCTCCAAGGAGACCTTGTTGTGGGGGGCAACATGAAAGCTGGTAAGGGACTTTTTAGGATGTCAGATAGTGATAGGACTAGGGGGAATGCAGCAAAATTAGAAGTGGGTAGATTCAGATTGGATGTTAGGAAAAAAATCTTCCCCATGAAGGTGGTGAGACACCTGAACTGGCTTCCCAGGGAGGTGGTGGAAGCCCCATCCCTGGATGTTTTTAAGGCCAGGCTGGATGTGTCTCTGAGCAACCTGGTCTAGTGTGAGGTTCCCATGGCAAGGGGAGTTGGAACTGGATGATCTTTGAGGTCCCTTCCAGCCCTGACAGTTCTATGATTCTATGATGCTGGGAGACTACAAAAAATAGAAAGTCCAAGGGACAAGGTCTGATAGGCTATAGAAAGTGCATTGGAAGTGTAGAGGTGTACATCAGAAATTAAGTGGTCCAGGAGAGTAGGACCTAGAAGAGATCACTGATAGAACTCTCTGCAAGAAAGAAGAAAGGGGAAAAATCAAGAGTCAGTGGAGAGACTATCCACTAAAAGGCCTGGGTCAAATAGTCTCCATTTGCTGCCAGGATGACCATAAGCACAGTGCCCTTATAAACCAGAGTGACTTTCAGGATTTAGTGGCTTTAGGAAGCTCCAAAGATCTCAGCTGGTCCCTAGTGGTCATCCTCGGATGTCTGAGTGCCTCTTTTGTGTCAATTACATCCTCGTATGTGAACTTTTCCCCCACAGAAACAATGCAACTATTCTGGTTGCTGTGATCTTTTTTCCCCCCACTTTCTAACGGGAAAAAACATCATCTGACCTTTGTACAGCACTGAGACAAGGTAGGAACATGTGTAAACAGCCTCAAAGCTGGGTCATCTTATGACTAGAATTTCATGTGGTCTCTGGCTTGTTACAAGACATAGACATGCAGGGGCCTATTTTAAATAGCAACTTATTCTATTCTTCTAACCATGCCTTTTGCATTAAGTAGTCAAGAAAATTATCATAGAATCATAGAATCAATGAGGTTGGAAGAGACCTCAAAGATCATCAAGTCCAACCTGTCACCCAAGACCTCATGACTACTAAACCATGGCACCAAGTGCCACATCCAATCCCCTCTTGAACACCTCCAGGGATGGTGACTCCACCACCTCCCTGAGCAGCACATTCCAATGTGCTCTCTCTCTCTGAAGAACTTCCTCCTCACCTTGAGCCTAAACTTCCCCTGGTGCAGCTTGAGACTGTGTCCTCTTGTTCTGATGCTGGCTGCCTGGGAGAAGTGACCAACCCCCTCCTGGCTACAACCTCCCATCAGGTAGTTGTAGAGAGCAATAAGGTTTCCCCTGAGCCTCCTCTTCTCCAGGCTAAACAATCCTAGCTCTCTCAGCCTCTCCTCATAGGGCTTGTGCTTGAGGCCTCTCCCCAGCCTCGTTCCCCTTCTCTGGACATGTTCAAGAGTCTCAGTGTCCTTCTTAAATTGAGGGGCCCAGAACTGGACACAGGACTCAAGGTGTGGCCTAACCAGTGCTGAGTACAGGGGCAGACTGACTTCCCTGCTCCTGCTGGCCACACTATTCCTAATGCGTGCTAGGATGCCATTGACCCTCTTGGCCACCTGGGCACACTGCTGGCTCATGTTCATCTGGCTGCCAGTCAGCACCCCCAGATCCCTTTCTGTTTGGCAGCTCTCCAGCCACTCTGACCCCAGCCTGTAGCACTGCATGGGGTTGCTGTGGCCAAAGTGCAGCACCCAGCACTTGGATTTGTTAAATGTCATCTTGTTGGACTCTGCCCATCTGTCCAGTCGGTCGAGGTCCCTTGGGAGAGCCCTTCTACCATCTAACAGATCAACATCTGCTCCCAGCTTGGTGTCATCTGCAAATTTGCTGATGACTGACTCAATCCCCTCATCCAGATCATCAGTGAAGATGTTAAAGAGGATGGGGCCCAGAACTGATCCCTGGGGAACACCACTAGTGACTGGCCACCAGTGGGATGTGGCACCATTCACCACCACTCTCTGATTAGATGGTGTTGGGTGATAGGTTGGACTCGATGAGCTCAAAGGTCTGGTCTATTCTATTCTATTCTATTCTATTCTATTCTATTCTATTCTATTCTACTCCTATTCTATTCTACTCCTATTCTATTCTACTCCTATTCTATTCTATGCATTGAAGCAGAAAGGTGCCTCTTAGAATAGAATCCTCTGTTCTATCAACCAGGCAAAGAACTTTTCCTCTGTGTGCCAAACTCCATGGTAACCATTCGGTTTCCAACCTTTCATCCAATATTTTGCTGATGCCAGCTTTCCTGTGACACCAGCTTTTCCTTTGCCTGTGCAACTGCTGCACAGTGCAATCTATCATTTCTAAGCTGCTCTAGAGTAGTTAGAAACTTGCACAGATATCCACTCTCTGGAGATTTGCCACAGTCTGGGGAAAAGATGCAAGGCTGGAACAGCAACACAGATGAATGAACTCTTTAAATCTTCTCTTTACATGCTAAATTCTACACTAACAGTGTGAAGGTGGTGTTGCCCCCTCCTAAATTCCCAGGCTGTACAGTAGCCAGTGATCATCACCAGCTTTTTACTATCAGTTTGATGTCTTTAGGATGTGTAACTTTGAACACAGTCTGCAGATCCTTTTGGGATTCTGTCTTCAGCCATTAGAGAGGTGCCCACCCAGCTTGTTATCCTCAAATAATGCCATGCAATCAAGTCGAATTGATTTAAGAAAGACTTGTGGGGGGACAGAGACATTAATCTAGCATTTTGGCTTCCTCTGCTGTTACTCAGGCTGCAAATGGTATTGCCATCTGTTTTCCTCTGTGTTCTCATCCAGGCTGTGAGATGTGCCCTTGAGAGACTGAAGAAAGAAAATAATGGGGGAAAAAAGGAAAGAATAAAAGCACCAGCTTGATGTCAGGTTGCGGCTTGAAGCTTGTGCCAGTCATTGGCAGAACGCTTGTTTGTAGGCAGCCATGGGGTGCTAAGACAAATGACTGTTCTGTTATGGAATATATTTTCCAAAAAATGTTGGGATTTAGCCATGAGACTTGTGGCATAATAGGATCAATCTGCGGGTTTTGATGGTCTCCTTTTCTTCTTAGAAACACATTTCCTCCTCCCTGAAAGAAACATATTGCACTCTTTGCATTTGATTGAGGAAGCTCTGAGGCTATTTTTGACACTGGTTTTTTTTTTCTGTAGTGTTGAAATTTTCCTTACAAGAGGTATGATTATGTAAATCACATTTCCCCCTTTAACTATGTTATAGCTTTTTATGGCCTGTTTATCAGGCAGTTACGTAAAGCGAAACAGAAGAGTCTTGGGAATAGTCTTTCTGGAAGCCAGTTGCCCATCCTCCTTGTCTAAACTGTCATGTGTGAAATGCATCAAGATTAAGGGGGAAAAAATAACAAAAATACTCACAAAACTTCTTGAACAAAGTTGCAATGAAGCATCTGAATAAAACAACAGAATTAACCAGGTTGGAAAAGACCTCAGAGATCATCAAGTCCAACCTATCACCCAACACCATCTAATCAACTAAACCATGGCACTAAGTGCCTCATCCAGTCCCTTGTTAAATACTTCCAGTGATGGTCACTCCAGCACCATCCTGGGCAGCCCATTCCAATGGCAAATCCCTCTTTCTGGGAATTTCTTCCTAACATCCAGCCTAAACCTCACCTGGTACAGCTTGAGATTGTGTCCTCTTGTTCTGACACAGGTTGTATGGGAGAAGAGACCAACCCCCACCTGGCTACAGCCTCCCTTCAAGGTGTTGTAGACAGCAATAAGGTCTCCTCTGAGGCTCCTCTTCTCCAGGCTAAGCAACCCCAGTTCCCTCAGCCTCTCCTCACAGGGCTTGTGCTCCAAACATCTTTCCTAAACAGAGGGGCTGATAACTGGACACAGTACTCAAGGTGTGGCCTAACCAGTGTTGAGTAGAGGGGCTGAATGACTTCCCTGCTCCTGCTCACCAAACTATTCCTGGACAAGCCAGGATGCCATTGGCCTTCTTGGCCACCTGGGCACACTGTTGACTTATGTTCAGCCTATTATAAACCAGTAACACCAGGTCCCTTTCTGCCTGGCTGCTCTCCAGCCAGTCTGACCCCAGCCTGTAGCACTGCATGGGGTTGCTGTGGACAGTCTGAGGAACCCAGCACTTAGACGTGTTCAATCTCATGCCCTTGGATTCTGCCCATCTGTCCAGCCTGTCGAGGTCCCTCTGCAATGCCTCTCTACCCTCCAGCAGATCAACTCCTGCCCCCAGCTTGGTGTCATCTGCAAATTTCCTGATGATGGACTCAATGCCCTCATCCAGATCATCAATAAAGATGTTGAAGAGCATGGGGCCCAGCACTGATCCTTGGGGCACACCACTAGTGACTGGCCTCCAGCTGGATGTGGCACCATTCACCACCACTCTCTGGGCTCAGCCCTCCAGCCAGTTCCTAACCCAGCACAGAGTGCTGCTGTCCAAGCCATGGGCTGACAGCTTGGCCAGGAGTTTGCTGTGGGGGACAGTGTCAAAGGCCTTGCTGAAGTCCAGGTAGATTACATTCACAGCCTTACCCATATCCACCAGGAGATCAGGTTGGTCAGGCAGGACCTGCCCTTCCTAAATCCATGCTGGCTGGGCCTGATCCCTTGGCCATCCTGGAAGTGCTGAGTGATTGCACTCAAGATGACCTGTTCCACAATCTTGCCTGGCACTGAGGTCAGGCTTCTGGCTCAACTAGTCAAACTAATCAGATTTTCAAGATCAGATTGTTCTTAGGAGTTTGTAGCGAGCTGATGATTTCAAAAGCAAACATTAGCTGAGCTTGTAGATATAAATCACAGATGACACAAAAGGGAGAAAAAGAGACAATAATAAAGGAAAAGAAGGGGGGGGGGAAGTGGGGACATGTACAAATTCTCCTGTAGTGACTTTCATTATTATTTAATGTCACTGCATTTCACTTCTGATATGTTATTTATGATCTATTTTTAAAGGTATAAGATATTGCTTTCCTTTTTATTTACTTCTTGTTGTGGGAAAGAACTGTTCTTTTATTCTTACATCTAATTGCAGCATGGGCTTCATAGTAAGTTTGGAAAGTGATTTTTTTTTCTTTTTCTCATGCTATATTTTTGAGATTTTACTGCCATCTGCTACGCAGAGAGGTAGAAAGTAAATCTCTTTTGTGTGTACAGAAATTGACCTTTGTTCAGCCAGTTGAGCCCTACTGAGTAACCAATATTCTGGCAATTGCTGAGTATGATTTACTAGAATTCTTTCCCCGAGAGCTCTGAATCAGGATCCTGGAATATAGAATCATAGAATGGTCCAGGCTGGAAGGGACCTCCAAAGGCCATCTAGTCTGACCTCCCTGCAGTCAGCAGGGACATCCCCAACTAGATCAGGCTGTCCAGGGCCTCATCGAGTCTTACCTTGAATATCTCCAGGGAAGGGGACCATGGGCAACCTGTTCAAGTGTTCCACCACCCTCATAGTGAAGAACTTCCTCCAGATATCCAATGTAAATCTGCCCTTCTCTAGTTTGAAGCCATTGCCCCTTGTCCTGTCACCACAGGCCCTTGTAAACAGCCTCTCCCCATCCTTCTCGTAGGCCCCCCTCAGGTACTGGCAGGCTGCTACCAGGGTCTCCCCAGAACTTCCTCTTCTCCAGGCTGAACAACCCCAGCTCCCTCACTCCATCCTCGTAGCAGAGGTGCTCCAACCCCCTGATCATTTTTGTGGCCCTCCTCTGGACCCTCTTCATCAGGTCCATGCCCTTCCTATACCAGTCTCAGGAACCTAATGTGAGTTACAATGAACAGACATTTCCCAAAACTTAAACAGCTCTAATCTTGTGAGAAGCTAATTTTAATAGGTAAACCCTAGTTAATTTACATTAGGCTTCAGCTGTACAAACTGGGAGCTCCTACTTCACTCCATATTTTCAGTCCATATTTTCACTCCATATTTTCATATATTCAGTCTGGAGAAGAGAAGGCTCCCCAGGTGATCTCATTGTGGCCTTCCAGTATCTGAAGGGGGCCTACAAGAAGGCTGGGGAGGGACTTTTCAGGACATCAGGTAGTGATAGGACTAGGGGGAATGGAATGAAGCTGGAGGTAGGGAGATTCAGGCTGGACGTGAGGAGGAAGTTCTTCACCGTGAGGGTGGTGAAGGCCTGGAATGGGTTGTCCAGGGAGGTGGTTGAGGCCCCGTCCCTTGAGGTGTTTAAGACCAGGCTGGATGAGGCTCTGGCCAGCCTGATCTAGTGTAGAGTGTCCCTGCCCATGGCGGGGGGGTTGGAACTAGATGATCCTTGTGGTCCCTTCCAACCCTGACTGAAACTATGAAACTATGAAACTATTTCCTGCCTTTCCCTCTCTCTTGTTAACTTACTAATTTACCAAAAGCTTAGGCGTGGTATATTCTGCATGTCACTACAAGAAGAAGTTGTCTCTGCCTGGAAGGAAGATCTCAGAAAACCAAAATAACAACAGGCCTACTTCTTTTTGACCAGTATAATTTTATATAGAAATACTATAAACCAAATTTTAATCTTGTGCAAATTTGTTTAAAATCTAGAGCTATGATTGTTGCATGTTACTGAGTTACCCTGACTGACTCAGCACTACCAAAAAAAATAACACAGTGGGGAAGGAACTTTCAGTTAATAGATTGTTATAGTGCTCCAATCCTCAGGTTTTGAAATAATTGAATCGTAGAATCAATAAGGTTGGAAAAGACCTGAGAGATCGTCAACCTGTTACCCAACACCTCATGACTACTAAATCATGGCTTCAAGTACCATGTCCAACCACTTTTTGAACACCTCCAGGGACAGTGACTCCACCACCTCCCTGGGCAGCCCGTTCCAATGGCCAACAACTCTTTCTGTGAAGAACTTTCTCCTCACCTCAAGCCTAAACTTCCCCTGGCACAGCTTGAGACTGTGTCCTCATCAGTGGTCAATACAAATTCCACCTGAGGAGGGGAAAAAAATTAGTCTTCACTGTGTTCATGTTGAGGTATCACTCACTTAACCACAGATTTAAGCATACAGCTGTTCTCAAATGACCCATTAAAATAAGCTACTGCTGATTATTGGATTCCAGGCAGACACAAAAGCATATAATAATTTTTTTTTCATTAAACTGGTGTGGATATAATAATCACAAACACTTTCTTTAAGTTTTAAATAATTTCATATGCTTAGGCTTTAAGTTCTTGTAAGAAGGAGGAGCTGCAATTAAATCTTTGCAACCCGCAGGTAGTAGTGATGTTTTAAGGCATAAAGCAACTGCAAATCATGTTTCAGGGAAAAAAAAATGAAAAAGGAAGGAGGTATGGCTAGGCTGCTGGGGAAAGTAGGTTGTTCAAGTTGAGAGTGCCAGCTTTCTGAAAATCTAAGTTTGGCTTTATATGAGAAAAATATATAGAAAACAGGTGCTGGCAAGTTCATAGAATAGAATCATAGAATCAGTCAGCCCCCTGCCATGGGCAGGGACACCTCACACAAGTTCAGGCTGCCCAGAGCCTCATCCAGCCTCGTCTTAAACACCTCAGGGATGGGGCCTCAACCACCTCCCTGGACAACCCATTCCAGTGCCTCACCACGCTCACGGTGAAGAGCTTCCTCCTCACATCCAGCCTGAATCTCCCCACCTCCAGCTTCATTCCATTCCCCCTAGTCCTATCACTACCTGATGTCCTGAGAAGTCCCTCCCCAGCCTTCTTGTAGGCCCCCTTCAGATACTGGAAGGCCACAATGAGGTCACCTCGGAGCCTTCTTTTCTCCAGACTGAACAGCCCCAACTCCTTCAGTCTGTCCAGTTGAATGCAAAAGACAGAGTAAGAATGACTGAAAAAACCTTGTACTTGGAAACTATTTACCTGTAGTTTTTATACACTTAACACATTGTTCCTTAAACATATTAGGAGGAAAAAGCCTTCCAGAAGTTCTCTAGAGTCAATAGATTAAAAAAGGCATAAAAGGAGCACTCATAGAACAAAAACATCAACTAGTAAACGAAATTATGTTTCTGCCTTTGTATTCATTGTGGAAGAGCTTGGGGAGGTTCCCACACTGGAACCCTTCATTACTGGGTATTCACTGAAGTTCTGAATCAAATTGAAGTGTCAATAAATGTTACAGAGCAAACAACTAAATTGAACAGGAACAAATTGCATCAATCAGCATTTACTTAAGAACTCAAAGGAAGGTCAAGAGCCAGAAAGGTGAACAACTCTCAGTGCTATATAAAGTATCACTTAACACCACTTCCATACCTGAGAACAAGAAAACATCAGATACAGTGAAGATTTTTCAAGTGAAATACAAGCAAATCAGGAATCAGTCTGATTATGCATATACAGTGAGGGGATCTGCATTGAACAACATAGCTGACAAGTATGGTGTTGGGGTTATAAGGTGTAGTTCAATTCTTTTCCATATCTCATAAAGAGCGAAAAAAGGAAATAACAGGCTAGAAATCATTAAAGAAGGAGTAGAGAATAAATGGAAAACATTTATGCTCCTGCATAAATCTATATATCACATACCATTCTCTCACGCCTCTACAAAAAGGCTCAAAGGAGGGCAACAAAGACAAAGAAGAATATTGAATGCTTTCCTTACTTTGACTGAGTAGACAAGGACTTACCCTACTGGAGAAAAGGCAGCTGAAGGAGAATTTGATAGAAGTCTGGAAAATCATGCCTGGTGAGTGTGAAAAGAGATCGATTATCCAGTGTCTCTTCCAGTACAAGAACTAAGAGGCATCAAATGCCATTAGCTGTGAGCAGATTAGAAAAAAAAACAAACCATAAAACAACCACCAAAAAAAACCCCAAAGACCACAGACAAGCAGCTTCCCTTACATCTCAGTTGTTTGAGCTGCAGAGCTGCCTGCTGCAGTACATTGTGGATGCTAAAAGTGATAGGAACAAAGGAAACAAGTTCATGGGGTAGAAATACACCAAAGTGTGTTAAATAGATACGATCACCCCAGTGCAGTGTACAGGGGCAGAATGACCTCCCTGCTCCTACTGGCCACACTGTCCTGATGCAGGCCAGGATGCCATTGGCCTTCTTGGCTGCCTGGGCACACTGCAGGCTCATTTTCAGCCTACCATCGACCAGCACCCCCAGGTCCCTCTCTGCCTGGCCGCTCTCCAGCCACTCTGACCCCAGCCTGTAGCACTGGATGGGGTTGCTGTGGCCAATGTGCAGAACCCGGCACTTGGATGTAATTGCAAAACTAGCTGTTCTTCTTTACCTATTAAGACTGTCATCCAGTGGAATATCCTTAGCTTGGTGTTTTGTTTTGCTTTTTTAATCTTTTTGACACTTGTTCTTAAAATAAAAAAAGGTTTCTGAATTTAATGTTTCATGCTGAGCTTTTCCCTAGTTGGCCACTTTCACATAAATCATCCTTAAATGAGAACTGAAAATCCAATACTATCTCACAATCTGAATTTAACCAATTCTTTGTAATCAGTTCAAATACAATTGCAAACAAATCCATTCTAATAAGTCTGGCAAGAGTCTGAATAGAAAAACTCTCATTGAGTATTTCAGGAACACCCAATATATTCTGCAGTCTCTATCAGTTTCTCTCCTTTCTGAGAGGGCTGCAAAACTTTCATCAATCCATTGCTATCCAGTAAAAGATATTTCCTTTCACTGGCATCATTCAGAAGAGAACATCAAGGTTCCTAGATACTTTAGGAACATTTCTATATACAGCATTCAGGAAATCTGACCATTTAGTATGAGTGATGTTAGAAATTGTTTTCAATTTGCCTTGAGCAATGAAAACCCTAAAGTCAGGACTGTTTTCTACACAGCAAAACCTACAAAGCTATACAGGACATGTACAGTGCACAATACTTACAAAGAATTAAACCTCTTCTCCAATTTTAATGAACAAAGCACTCTAAATAGTCAAGAGTCCAAAGGCACCAATGTGCTGTTAGGCTCTGGAACAACTTCAATAACATCACAGTTAAGTAAATTATTTAATGGCTTCCTTTGCTATAAAGGAAAATGTAATTGCAGCTCCACTGGGTAACACATTGAACAGCCCTGATCAAAAGCTTTCTTTCTGCTTTGTCTACTGTACCATCTGCTTATTCCTTCCAGAACTTCACTCTGGCAAGTGACCTATTCATTGCAATACAGCTTGGCAGACAAGTGACAATATAGCGTACTTTGTTCCCGTGTGTCTCCACACATTTAAACTAATAAATATTTGTAAAGTTACTTTTTAAATGAAATTAAATATACAGCAACATAGCATTTATTTCTGCTTGCTGTAGTGAATCTGTAGTGGAATACATTTCCTTCTTTTGCTGTTAGGAAAAAAAATAACAAAACCAAAATAGAAATACCATTTTTAACCTGGAGTTACAGACAAGGTCTTGGCAGATTTTGTAAGACTCCAGGGCTGTGCTTGGGAAATTTTGGCTTCTAGTGTAATGAACAGGCTAAAATCCACAGGTCAGGAAAATTACAGGTGAGGGAACTACATAAAACTTAGTATGTTATAAAACTTAGTATGTTTAGTTATAAAAATTCAGTACACAAGAAACTGGTCTTGGAGAGCCAGTGCCATGAGCATGGTAAAGCACTGGAATGGGTTGTCCAGGGAGGTGGTTGAGGCCCCATCCCTGGAGGTGTTTAAGACCAGGCTGGATGATGCTCTTGCCAGCCTGATCTAGTGTGGGGTGCCCATGGCAGGGGGGTTGGAGCTAGATAATCCTTGTGGTCCCTTCCAACCCTGACTGATACTATGATACCTATTTGGAGGGTATGCTACTGACCATAAAGATGTGATGACGTTTATCAGTAGGCACCCGGATAGATCCTAGTTTCTCTTTCTAAATTCTTGACTATTATTTATTAATATCAACTTTGTCAGATAATAAAAACTAGAAAGGCAATGCAATTATTTAAGAAATTGCACTTTCCAAATTGGTTTCTTTAAATGTCAACCCCTTCAACCACTGGCAACTTGCTCACATATTTTTCTTTATCATTTGCGAAGGAAGGTTTACAAAAACACATCAACATACTGTTGACATTTCTCTAAAATTCTTTGCCAACCACACTGAATATCATGGGTCAGCATCCTTACAAGGATGCAGCACAAGGAGGTCTTCGGGTTTCTTTGAGTACGATGTGACAAAACAGATAAGCAGCTTGAATTGTGCAAAGCAGCGTTTACAATGTGTACTTTAACTCTGAGCAGCTGTTTGGCTTGATCACAATTGTGCCCCTTTTTATTCTCTCTTCATTGGCATTCTTATGGGTGTTTGTGGTTTGAGGGTTTTTGTGTAGAGGAAAATTTAATACAATAATACAATACACCAGGTTGAAAGAGACCTTCAAGATCATCGTGTCCAACCCATCAACCAATCCAACCCACCTAAACAACTAAACCATGGCACCAAGCACCCCATCAAGTCTCCTCCTGAATATCTCCAATGAAGGTGACTCCACCACCTCCAAGGGTAGCCAATTGCAATGGGCAATCACTCTCTCTGTATTACTACCAAGCATAAACCTTTACAAGCAAAAAATAGTGTTTTGCCTTACATTCTTTTTCACTCTGTTTATTTTGGTTAGGCTTTGTTTATTTAAGTTTTGGTCACACCAGGTCAAAAGCAAAACTTACTCCATGTTATAGGTGTCAGATTCATATGAGCAACACCTGGGCAGCATTTAAAGTGAACCCAATTCAGGCAGAATTTTTATTAGAACTTATTAGTGCCGAACTAACAAATGTTTGGGGCCTACAAGAAGGCTGGGGAGGGACTTCTCAGGCTATCAGGTAGTGAAAGGACTAGGGGGAATGGAATGAAGCTGGAGGTGGGGAGATTCAGACTGGACGTGAGGAAGAAGTTCTTCACCGTGAGAGTGATGAAACACTGGAATAGGTTGTCCAGGGAGGTGGTTGAGTCCCCGTCCCTGGAGGTGTTTAAGCCCAGGCTGGATGAGGCTCTGGCCAGCCTTGATCTAGTATGAGGTGTCCCTGCCCGTGGCAGGGGTTTGGAACTAGCTGATCCTTGTGGTCCCGTCCAACCCTGACTGATATTATGATACTATGTTTGCAAAATACTTCATTGGGTCACAGTGGGATGAGTCCATGTACAATATGTGCACTCACATGCTGGCTGCTTTTCATATAGTAAAACATCCTTCTGGTCTGCTTTATTTGTGAAATTCCTGTCCTGTCCTGGGTCTTTGGGTACCTGTGCTGAGTTAGCTCAGCCTGTTCTCACCCCACCTCTCTCCCAACACCAGTGAGGGGAAAAGTAACAGAAAAAAAAAACCAAAAGCCTCTGCATTGAGATAAAGAGTTTGACTGGAAATGATACAATGCACAATGGCCTTAGCCTACTTGCAGAAAAGTGCAGTCCCACTTCCAGCTTATCAGTTTTATCCCATGCTATAGGTTGAGTGATATAATGGATAAATTCTGCATCCAATAAATATATTTTTCTGGCTATTTCTTACCATTTTCTTTTCTGCCTGAACTTTTTATTGAAGCTTTCTGGAGCTCTGCTGAAGTTTGGAATATTGTAAAACCATAATGAAATGAACTAGTGAGTAAAAACTTGGAAAATAGCTGGAGTTTGTCAGATGCCTTGGCATCAAGTCACCTGGTACTACTAATATATTTATGACATTCCTATTTTAGAAGTGAGAGGGAATTAGTCATAAAACCTTTAAGAACTTTCTCAGACAGTTCTGTACAAGATTGATTTTGATGATGCAATAGAGAAAGCACTGACATAGATTGCTCCATTTCAAAGGTGAAGTCATGTGCACTTGTTAAGATACCCTAAAACTCCCTCCTTTTTTTGGCTGACATATTATGCTATTATAATTGGCTCAAACTAGGCTGCTAATTCTGCAGAAGAAATGCACCAGGGCTACCTAAAAGGGAGGACTGTTTCTTTTATTTGTTTCCTAATTGAAACAGTCATTCTAAAGCCAGTTTCCACTCTTAGTTTTCATGTATTCAAATACCATTTTTAACATATCAGATTATTTTTTTTTCCTTTTAATGGCCTGCTTGTGAAAAAAGTCACAAGTTTTGCTTTTAGAAGTATCTGAACAGCAGATAATGAGGTGAATATTAATTAATTTTATTGCAAAGAAAATTGCCTTGCCAATCATTGTTACTGACTAATGGATAACGACATGAAATTGCAGTGAGATAAATGATTATTCATACTCACTAGCAAATATTCTGCTCTGCAAGGCATAATTTTCTAAAATAGACAAAGTGTAAATACCAAAAAAAAACACCCACCACCCTGCATCATCTGAAGAACTTCATTTCACAAGCTGTCAAGAAAGATGAAGATGAGAAATAATTAAAGTGAATGAATAATCTGAGCTACTGCTTAGAGACTAAGATATTGCTGTTTCCTGCTCTTTCTGGGTTTTACTCAATTTCCCCCTCCTTAGTATCTTTTTCTTACTCAGGAGAGCAGATGTGGAAAACACACAACTTCATGACTTGCTCCTGGAAAGCCTGGCTGCCAGTGGCTTGGATGAGTGGATGCTAGACTGGGTTAAAATCCTGCTGGATGGCCAGGCCCAAAGAGTGGTGGTGAATGGAGACAAACCCAACTGGTGGCCAGTCACAAGCTGTGTTCCCCAGGGCTTAGTCTTCTTTAATGTATTTATCAGTGATCTGGATAAGGGGGGGCAAAGTCACCCTCAGTAAGTTTGCAGATGACACCAGATTGGGTGGGAGTGTTGACCTGCTTGAAGGCAGGAAGTGTCTGCAGGGGAATCTGGACAGGGTGGGTTAAGGATGGGCTAAGGTCAGTTGTATGAGGTTTAACAAGCCCAGCAGGAAAGGACCAGGGGTGCTGGCTGACAGCCAGCTGTACATGAGCCAGCAGTGTGTTCGATGGCCAAGGAGGCCAACAGCATCCTGGCCTGTATTGGGAATAGCATGGCCAGCACACACTTGATAATGTTCCTGTACTCCACACTGTCAAGAACATGATTTACTGGCTTTATTGTTGTCAAAACAAATACAGCTCCTAAAAGAGTCAGAAAAATGTCTCAGCATCTTAAATATGGGGCTGGAAATGTGTTAAGATCACAGCTGGAATCAGTGAAAGATGTGTTTAGTGTAATTGTTAGGAAAGGGACATTTGATGCAGTTACCACTGTATCTACAGGTACAGATTAGAACATACGAGGTTTTTCACTTGAATTTAAGGTAAAACCTCTTTGCTTTGAGGAGCACTGCAACAGGAGTCTCCTTCTCTGGTGACTTTCAAAACCCTCCTGGAGGTGTTCTTGTGCAACCTGATCCAGGTGAAACTGCCTTAGCAGAGGGGTTGGCCTAGATGATCTCCAGAGGCCCCTTCCAACCCCTACCATTCTCTGATTCTGTAATAGTTATGTCAGTATATAAAAAGCTTCTAGGGAGCAGTTTATAAAATAACTACCCAACATAACTATTTTGAGCCAGTGGACACAGTCTATCTGAAATGACCTTGTATGTGACAAGAAAAGCTATCCACAGTGTGAAAAGAAGAAATGCTTTGAAATGCTTATCTTTCAATAAACGTAAGAGACAGCTGCTTGCTAGAGACATCAGAACACCCAGTCAGAAAGTGGGACAACCCTGTATGTGGCTTTTCTGGCAGAGGGAATAACAGCATGAGGTGAAATATGATTTGCTCCCTACCAGCCTAAGGTGCAGCATGGTTTCATAGTTAGTTTCATAGTTTCAGTCAGGGTTGGAAGGGACCACAAAGATCATCTAGTTCCAACCCCCCTGCCATGGGCAGGGACACTCTACACTAGATCAGGCTGGCCAAAGCCTCATCCAGCCTGGTCTCAAACACTTCCAGGGACAGGGCCTCAACCACCTCCCTGGACAACCCATTCCAGGGCTTTACCACTCTCATGGTGAAGAACTTCTTCCTCACATCCAGCCTGAATCTCCCCACCTCCAGCTTCATTCCATTCCCCCTAGTCCTATCACTACCTGGTAGCCTGAGAAGTCCCTCCCCCGCCTTCTTCTAGGCCCCCTTCAGATACTGGAAGGCCACAATGAGGTCACCTCGGAGTCTTCTCTTCTCCAGGCTGAACAGCCCCAACTCCTTCAGTCTGTCCTCACAGGAGATGTGCTCCAGCCCTCTGATCCTCCTCATGGCCCTTCTCTGGACACCCTCCAGCACCTCCAGATCCCTCTTGTAATAGGGGCTCCAGAACTGGAGGCAGTACTCCAGGTGGGGTCTCACCAGAGCTGAGTAGAGGGGGAGAATCACCTCCCTTGACCTGCTGGCCACACTTCTCCTGATGCAGCCCAGGATCTGATTGGCTTTCCGGGCTGCAAGTGCACATTGAGAGCTCATGTTGAGCTTCTTGTCCACCAGCACTCCCAAGTCTCTCTCCTCTGGGCTGCTCCCCAGCCAGTCACTGCCCAGCCTGTATTTGTGCCTGGGATTGCCTCGACCCAGATGCAGGACCCTGCACTTAGTCTTGTTGAAGCTCATGAGGTTGGCTTGTGCCCACCTCTCCAGCCTGTCAAGGTCCCTCTGGATGGCATACCTTCCCTCCAGCGTGTCTGCTGCACCACACAGCTTGGTGTCATCAGCAGACTTGCTGAGGGTGCACTCAATGCCACTGTCCATGTCACCCACAAAGATGGTGACCAAGACTGGTCATGTTTGCCCCATGTGGCACCTTGCTTTTGCTCAGTGCTTGCTGTGGTTGTGGGAAGAATAGTGTCCTCGAAGGAAACAGGGTTTTAGAAGATGGTTGCAGATGAGGAAGCATGCACTTCAATCATGGTATGATTTATGAGAAATGTTGGTCTAACAGCCACACTCAATAAGAGATTTCCCTAGGTCAAATGAGAAAATAAAGCCGAAACCTCCAACTGTCTTCTGAGACCTTTTTCTGTAGAAGTGAGTCTTCAAAGCATAAGGGCATAATTTAAACAGTATATGACATTTTCTTAGTGCCATTCTCATAGACCTAAGACTGCAGTAACAGTTCCTGCATTTCCACTCCAGCTGTGTCAGCAGAGGCTGATCTAGAGAGTGTGCACACCACCATGTTTGCAATTTTAGCCCTTGTCACAGGGCAGCCTTGTTCAGGCTCAGTTTCTGTCAGTGCCTTTTGAGTTTACTCACACAATATATTCCCCTATAACACTTTTTCCCCCCACAGTCCTTCTTTCTCTCATTGTTACATTTTGTTTTTAAGCTTCCATTGGGTTTCACATCTGACCACTATTTTTGGTTGCCAGCAAAGGAAAAAGAAAAACAAATCAAAACAAAAGATGCTTTCCTAACAAGCTGCACAACATCAACAGGTGAGGAGCTGAAAAGAATGTGTGTCTCTCTTTATCCATAGGTAGGCTTTCTTGTGATGCCCTGTATGCCATTCCCTATTGAGCTTTTAACTATTGTAAAATAATCCAGATCATAATTATGTTCAAATTGAGCAGTGCTACCTATAGAATTATTTTTTCCCCACATAAAATCTTTCTCTGCTCTGTGCCTATTTGCTAGGAACTCTTTTGCCCCTCAAAAGACAAGGGAAAAACACAACAGAAAAACTGTAATGGAAATTAAACTTTTGATCCTCTGTGGAAGAAGAGCTGAGCCTTGAGATTCTGGAGATTCATTCATGCAAACTAACATGATACTGCACGGGGGGAACCTTCCAGGTGCCAGGAAATAATGGATCTACAAAACAATGTATCTACAAAAGCCAGATTCTGTATATGTGGAAAAGGAATACAAACCACACCGTGGTGGTACAAACAATTTACCAGAAGCAATTTGAGATGCATCCTTTTCAGCACAACAGTCAAAAGTGCATTTGTCAGGGAAGCCATTAGCAGTGCACTGGATGTTTGACATTTTTCATAGCCTCTGATCCTTCCCAAAATAAAGGCATAATTATATATATTTTTTTTAAGTCTATATGTTAAAAAATGTATTTTAATTCACTTTCCTAAAGAAAGATTTTTTTAAATGCTGCCTCTTAACCAAACTGTGTCCAGTCCTGGGCCCCTCAGTTTAGGAAGGACATTGAGACACTTGAACGTGTCCAGAGAAGGGCAACAAGGCTGGTGAGAGGCCTTGAGCACAAGCCCTATGAGGGGAGGCTGAGGGAGCTGGGGTTGTTTAGCCTGGAGAAGAGGAGGCTCAGGGGAGACCTCATTGCTCTCTACAACTACCTGAAAGGTGGTTGTGGCCAGGAAAGGGTTGGTCTCTTCTCTCTAGCAACCAGCACCAGAACAAGAGGACACAGTCTCAAGCTGCACCAGGGGAAGTTTAAGCTTGAGGTGAGGAGAAAGTTCTTCACTGAGAGAGTCATTCACCATTGGAATGTGCTGCCCGGGGAGGTGGTGGAGTCACTGTCCCTGGAGGTGTTCACGAGGGGATTGGACGTGGCACTTAGTGCCACGATCTGGTCATGAGGTCTGTGGTGACAGGTTGGACTCGATGATCTTCGAGGTCTCTTCCAACCTTGGTGATACTGTGATAGCCCAGGGGCTGAGCACACAGCACATTGCATAGGAGCTATTACCAGTGTCCTCAAAAAGCAGTGGGTCCCACACTGCGAAGCTTATAGCACCAGAGTTGCTAGCACAAAAGAGACAAGCAATTGTGTAAGTGCCATCTGTTTTTCAAGAAGGCCTTCACTTGTCTTCTCATTCTTCGTCTATCTTTTTTCTGCCAAAACCATAGGCAGCTTGTAGCAGTGTTTTTGTTTTGACAGGCCTTCTAAAACAACTGCTCGTGGTTGTGAAGGGTTAGGTAACCTCTCTTTTTCACTACATTACCAAATGTAAAGCAGCATCTGTCTACACGAATGACTGAACCCCATCCCATGTCTGAAATCACTTTCTGAGATATAACAGAGGATCTAATTGTTCGCACTGGATTTTATGACGCTGTGCTTATGATATTGCAGATGCATCATTATTAGCTGCTACAGAGCAATTACACCACCATAATAGTATAGTAATTCTCCTTTCTCAGAATAAACCATGGAAGATTTCATTGCATTTACAAATCTGAACTGGAGAGGAGGAGATGTATGATTACAGCAACATTTGGAGTGGATGACTGGAGCTTTTAAGGCAGGCCAGATTGCAGAAAAATTCCTCTGTCTAGCTTTAGCTCTGTAGTCCTAAGAGGCTGTTTAAGATATGAGAATGCCTCACAGTTTTCAATATTCATGCCATTGTACTTTATTGTGAATACAGAGTGACCATCCTATACAAATAGGACAAGATGCATCCTAATGAGAGACAGTATTAGACTGCTGAGAAAAAGTAATGTCCAGTGTAAGATTCTTGGTTGGAACAAGGCATTAAATCCTTGCCTGGCTGAAATCAGTGGCAGAAACCTTTTTAACTTCATCTGGGCTGTGATTTCATCCAGTGTCTCTCATCAGGCTTGGATGTCTCAGAACCAAGAGGCTACTCCTTAGCTTCACCATCACAAAGAAGACTCATGAACACCTATTGTGTATTCTACATCCTAAATAACACTACTTATTTATTCTGCATTCAGAATGGTCATGATTCAGAATTTTAATAGCTGTCACTGCCTGGTTTTGTTTATTGGTTGTTTTCTTAGTTTAAGTGACTGTATTGCCTCCCCTGATAAATGGATCCCTGCCTCTGCTTGTGTATGCCTGTGGGTCCCTTCTCCCCTTTCCATAAATTCTTCTGACTTCAGCAGCCCTGTACTAGACTATGATGGATAAACTCTGCAGTCACTTCTGCTAAGGACTAATGCACATTCCAACCTTTTTCTGACAGGTTTCTGAACGCAGCATAAATTTGTTTGCTTTAGACTCTTTTCAATATTCAATATTCATTCTGGTCTAAATTGACAATATTAATCCTGTCATCATGACAGTTTGGATATTTATTGATATAAGACATGGCACAATTAAGCTTAAGAAGAATAAATTATATTTCCAGGGAAATCCATTACTATTAATGTATACTCAAGTCTCAAAATGCAGAAAATCTAGTGACCTGTTCCAATAGAAAAGGTGTTGTCAAAGAACTCTGCCTCTTCCCCTGCCACCTATTGCCCATTCTCTAGGTTCAATATCACTTTTTGGTTTTCCTAGTTGCAGAGAGCCACTTTCTGCTGAGTAGTACTCAGAGTACTCTTGGTTTTGCACTTTTGTTAAGTCAGTGCTACACCACAGACAGCTCTAATCTCTAGTGCCAGTGGATCTTCTTTTCATTGGCACGAAACTTTAGTTGTGTTCCAGTGGTGTAGATGACAAACCCTGAGGAGCAAGCTGAGAAATATGGGGTGTCCTGAAGGGACAAAAAGCCTTAAAAATGCGTTGAATCATACAATGGGGCAGGAGCCAGAAGGTCTGGGTTTTCAGGAAATTGCCCACATTGCCCAGGCTTGTCTGAACATGCCCTAGGGTCTAAGTGGGCCAGGTGTGTGTGCCTTTGGCCACAGTTAGAGAAAACTTATTCCATAGGTTAAAGTGTCAGGTTTTTATCTCTTAATCTTTGTTGTCACTGGCCATCATTGTCTCAGGAAATCTATAGGGAGTGATAGGACTGGGGGGAATGGAATGAAGCTGGAGGTGGGGAGATTCAGGCTGGATGTGAGGAGGAAGTTCTTCACAGTGAGGGTGGTGAGGCCCTGGAATGGGTTGTCCAGGGAGGTGGTTGAGGCCCCGTCCCTTGAGGTGTTTAAGACCAGGCTGGATGAGGCTCTGGCCAGCCTGATCTAGTGTAGAGTGTCCCTGCCCATGGCAGGGGGGTTGGAACTAGATGATCCTTGTGGTCCCTTCCAACCCTAACTGAAACTATGAAACTATAAATACCAGCCCAAAGAGCCAGTACCTTGCCTTGCAATTGTCCAAGTTCTGGGAAAGTCACAAACCTTGCTTGTCTTGCAATTTGGAATCTGAGCTGTGCTTCAATTTACCCAGAAAGACTGCAAGACCCCTCACTGTAAGTGTTGTAAAGCCCAGGAGCAGACCGACGTGTCCAGGAGCAGACAGACATGTCTTGCCAGGCCAACACACGAACCCCAGGAGGAGCCGAGAGTCGCCGGGATGGTTTTGTTTTGTTAGCAGAAGCAACAAGCACCACTGCAGAGATTGCAGCTGAAGAACCTCTCCAAATAGGCAAAGCTACAAAGCTGACAAGCCCTCTTTTCAACAAAGCTTTCAGCTACAAAGCCTTTGGAGGTAAACCCTGTAAGTGCTACAGCAACAAGCTGCAGAAGGCAACAGAAAGTGAAACTGTGTTACTGAAGCTTTCACGTGGTAGATGTCATTTTGGTTTTGTTTAAATCTCCACACATGCCTTGTGATGCCATGATCAGTGAGTAATTAAGAAACCTGATTTTTTATAAGCATCTGCTAAAGGTCTGTTGCCCTAGAGAATTAGAATAGAATAGACCAGGTTGGAAGAGACCGTCAAGATCATTGCGTCCAACCTATTATCCAACCCACCTAATCAACTAAACCATGCAACCAAGCACCCCATCAAGTCTCCTCCTGAACACCTCCAATGATGGTGACTCCACCACCTCCCTGGGCAGCCCATTCCAACAGGCAATCACTCACTCTCTGTAGAATTTCTTCCTAACCTCCAGCCTAAACCTCCCCTGGCACAGCCTGAGACTGTGTCCTCTTATTCTGGTGCTGGTTGCCTGGGAGAAGAGACTAACCACTGCCTGCCTACAGCCTCCCTTAAGGTAGTTGTAGAGAGCAACAAGCTCTCCCCTGAGCCTCCTCTTCTCCAGGCTAAGCAACATCTCCCTCCCTTTTTGGGCAATCTCCAGCATGTTGTCAATGTTCACAGCCTCAAGCTGCACCAGGGGAGGTTTAGGCTGGATCTTAGGAAGAAGTTCTTCACAGAAAGAGTGATTTGCCTTTGGAATGTGCTGCCCAGGGAGGTGGTGGAGTCACCATCACTGCAGGTGTTTAAGAAGAGACTGGATGGGGCACTTGGTGCCATGGTTTAGTTGATTAGATAGTGTTGGATGATAGGTTGGACCCAATGATCTCAAAGGTCTTTTCCAACCTGGTTAATTCTATTCTATTCTTCCCTTTTTTTTTGGTTGCAGTTTAAATTACTGTTTGTTCAAATTACTGTTTGTTCAGTTTCTGGATTTTTGCTCATCTTGTTCACATTGTTACATGTTCCTGATGGTGAGGTGTCTGTTCCACAACTGAATATTTCAAACCAGTAAATAGGTTTTATTAATATTTTCAGTGGGTTTTTTTATTAATAAAGTTATTAATATTTTTATTAACCATTCCACCTATTGAATATTAACAACCTCCATGAGATCATAACATGGGGTTGTACAGCTAGGAGAAAAGAAGGCTCTGGCAAGATCTTATTATGGCCTTTCAATACTTGAAGATGGGGACAAACATTTTAGCAAGGCCTGTTGTGGTAGGTCAATGGCATCCTAGCCTGCATCAGAAACAGTGTGGCCAGCAGGAGCAGGGAGGTCATTCTGCCCCTGTACACTGCACTGGTTAGGCCGCACCTTGAGTACTGTGTCCAGTTCTGGGCCCCTCAGTTTAGGAAAGATGTTGTCTTACTGGAACGTGTCCAGAGAAGGGCAACAAAGTTGGTGAGGGTTTGGAAGACAAGCCCTATGAAGAAGGCTGAGGGAGCTGGGCTTGCTTAGCCTGGAGAAGAGGAGACTGAGGGGTGACCTTATTGCTCTCTACAACTACCTGAAGGGAGGTTGTAGACAGTCAGAGGTTGTTCTCTTCTCCCAGGCAGACAGTACCAGAACAAGAGGACACAGTCTCAGGCTGTGCCAGGGGAGGTTTAGGCTGGAGGTTAGGAAGAAGTTCTATACAGAGAGAGTGATTGCCCACTGGAATCAGCTGCCTGTGGAAGTGGTGGAGTCACCTTCATTGGAGGTGTTCAAGAAGAGGCTTGATGGGGTGCTTGGTGCCACGGTTTAGTTTTTTAGTTGTTTTGGGTGGGTTGTATTGTACTGTATTGTATTTAGGTGGGTTGGATTGGTTGATGGGTTGGACGTGATGATCTTGAAGGTCTCTTACAACCTGGTGTATTGTATTGTATTGTAAATGCTACTGGTCTTACATGAAAAGAGGTGAGCTTCAGACTAGATAGAGGGAAGACATTTTTTACACTAGAATAGAATAAACCAGTTCTGGGTTGAATGGGGCTCTGAGCTACATGATCTACTGGAAGATGTCTGTGCTCATTACAGGAGGGTTGGACCACATGTTCTTTTGTGGTCCTTTCCAGCTCAAAGCTTTCTATAATTCTACACCACACCTATCTTTAATAAACTTGTGAGGCAGGCTCTGTCCCAACACTGGGGCAGGAACATCCCCAGAATGGCTTGAGACTATAATCTTGAGATTTTTCCTGCTTTAGGAAGTTGTGTGGTTTTACTCATTGGGAAGTAGAATCAGCCAACCAGAGGGTTGGATTGAATTGTTTCTGGTATTTTCTCATGATGTCTAAGAGTAAATTTGATCCTGACCTGAATCAGGATGAAATATTTTGAGATACTGTGAATTAGACTCACAAAGTGAGCAGAACTTATTTTTCCACCCTTAATACAAACTCTGCCATAGAGTATGTTTCTATCACTTAAGCTACTACTCATGCCTCTCCTACCTGTTTCATCCTATACTGTCTGGTGCTTGTAACTGATAAGAACAGGATTTAAGCTCTGGGATTCATTCTCTTCCATTACAAGTTTCATTGAGATGCTGTGTGTCTCTATTTGCAGTTACAATCTGATAGATTTTAAATGAACTGTATCAGAAAGGACATTAATTTGTCTTTGGATTAGATGTTACCAGAAGAATGATATTATTAGATGTTCTATTTTAGTGCTCAGTTTATGAGCTGAGCAATTATAAAAGTATTTAATAATGAATGTAATTGCTTATTACAATCATTATTGTGCATAAATATTTATATTCCTAATCATGTTTCCTCAAAGGTATAGCTGTAAATACAAAGAAACAATATGCATATTGTACATGCAAGATCACATACCTAGTACCTCAGCTGGTATAAATCATCATTGCATAACTGCTCTCAGAGTGACACCATTCTGCATGAGCTAAGGTCCTGGCTTTTCCAGCCTGCAATGGTTATTTCAGTAGCCTACCTTTTGACTGACCAGTGTCAGATATCAGGGACAACAGTGGCTTTTGGACAGCAGGAATCCAGCATTGCCTGGCAATCAGGCACCTCTGTGGGTGGTGTGCTGGCCTCCTGCAAATCAAGTCAATTTCCCCCCTCACTTTAGTAGGTCTGGGTGCTCTATAAAGACAGCACTCAGCACTTAAGACTTGCAGTCATTTCAAAAGGGGTATCCATGGGTTATGGTTTCTTTGCTTTTGTACTGTGACCACATTGGAGAAATGCAAAGTATAGAAAGGGGTGACACTATAAAAGGAGACAATTTTATGTGCTTCATTTCAGAAACAAGCCATGAAATTCACAAAGAGAGCTCTAAAGGAATTTTTAATGTCTACTATCCTTCCAGTCTCTCCAAATCCAACCTGATTGCATATTGCTCAATAAAGGAAAAATTAAACCCACCAAAAATGTGACGTTGGAAGTTTAAAAGTAAAACCAGCGATGAGCTGGTGCCTAATTGCTTTTTAGCTCTGAAATACTGTGAACTGTTTTATTAATTCACTGCTATACACTGCATTACCATATGCAAATAATTGCATTAACCCCTGTGCTCCCCCACCTTGTATCTTATCACAGGGAAGAGCAGACTGACAGGCAAGTCACAGCAGGGTGAACAGTGCTAGGTGAGGAATAGCAGTATGATTCCTAATTAAGAGTCAGAGTCTGAGATGACACATTTTACTGGAGCTCAACAAGGATAAAAGATGAATGTCTAATACAATAGCATGATAGCCAACAATGAGGTAGAGCAGCAATGGCCTGTTAACATACCCTCTTCATTCCAAGGATTTCCATTCATTTAGGAAGGTCTGGAGGACACGGAATGTGTGTATGTGCAGGTAGCTGTGCACATTTGAAGGATGACTAGCAAGTATTTTAAGGTTACTAAATCATTACAGCATTTGAAGAGAAGCCCTACAACTGCTAATACCCTCCATAGTCTGCTTTCAGTCTCAGGACCAGAATTTGGCTGGCTTGTTGCTTATTAAGTCACTGTGTCTGAGACCAATTTTGGTTTTATGTGTGTTCTATGCAAGTGGTTTTCATTCTCTCTCTCTCTCAAGGATTTACATATGCCTGTTTATGTGCCTGTGGGTGTTTGCTGAATTAAACTGTGGGTATTCAACATACAGGTTATAACTAGTTTTCAAGGGAAAATGTCACCTGCTCATCTATGTATTCATAAATTCTTTCAACTGATCATAGAATCGTGGAGTGGTCTGTCTGGGGTGGAAGGAACCTCCAAAGCTCATCAAGTCCAACCCCTCTGCAGTAAGCAGGGGCATCCTCAATTAGATCAGGTTGACTAGAGCCCTCTTGAGCCTCACCTTGATTATCTATAGGGATGGGGCCCCAGCCACCTCCCTGGGCAAGCTGTCCTAGTGGTACCATCACGGTAAAGATCTTGTTCCTAACAGCCAATCTAAATCTGCTCATCCCTATTTTGAAGCCGTTGTCCCTCATCCTATCACTACAGTCTTTGTAAATAGTCTCTTTTCATCCTTCTTGCAGGCCCCCTTCAGGTACTGGTGGGTTCTTATCAGGTTTCTCCAGAGCCTCCTCTTTTCAAGGCTGAAAAACCCCAGCTCCCTCAGCCTGTCTTTGAGCAGAAGCTCTCCAACCTCCTGATCATTTTTGTGGCCCTCCTCTGGACCTGCCCCATCGGTCCATGCCCTTCATGTCTGAAGGCTCCAGACCTGGACACAGTACTCCAGGTGAGGTCTCACCAGGGCAGAGTAAAGTGGCACAAACACCTCACTTGATCGGCTGGCCATGCATCTTTTGATGTGGCCAAGTGGGCTTTTTAACCAGTGCATTCAAAGTAAATTTTACCCCTTGGTTTAAATGCCAAATCAAAACGTCAGAGAGAAAAGATATGTCTCATGTTTAATATCCTGCACTTATTACTCTGCTGCAAACTTTGTCATAATCTATTGTAAATCACTTAGGGAACATTTACATTTCATGTAGTACCTGCTGCTGGAAGTTTAGTTTCAGGCTTTGTCTTACTTAACAAAAGAGAAAGACATGAGTTAAAATTCCCCTAGCCAAAGGAAGGAATTGAACCTGTACCTCCTTTTCTAATTCTCTACAGGCCATATTTACAATGAAGACACACACACAAAAGTCTTTCCTCAGATCTTCAATAGTACCCCATGTTCTTGAACTTGACTACAATATCTTAAATATAGGATTTAAATTCATGCTGTACCCATTTGCCCATTCTACTACTCCTTTCAGAGTTAAGTTAGACTGTCTGCTTGTTGTGGTGTGTATTTTGACTGAGCTCCACCCCACTATCTATAGGGGGCTTGAACTGCCCCCACAAAGCTAAAAAACCACATCCTGACTGGTGAGGTACCCAAAGAGTTTGTTGGTAGATGTTTGCAGGTGTTTATTGGATGAGACCTCACAGCCCTTCTCTGTTACTGTACTGAAACAGACCTTTAAAATGTTGATGATCTCTCTGCATAAGATGCTTCATGAACACAGAACAAGCTCTGATTCTGACCTAAAGAAATTGTACTTAAATTGAAAGAAGGCAGCTAAGGATAGACATGAGAAACAACTGGGAAGACAGGATATAACATTGCAGCAGATAGTGGTACTTGGGGAAGATGCCCTTTACTTTTTTTTTTCCCCCCAAATAAATATGATTATGAAAACAACTGTAAAAAGTGGGGTGGGGCAAAAAGTACAACTATGATACAATTTTTAACTTTATTTTACTGTCAAGTATAAACCTGTCATGGAATAGACAAGGCACCATGATAAAAACTTCAAAGAATAGACCATCCAGCTGAGCTCTGTGGGAGAGCTAAGATCTGTTCACACAAACACAGCAATTTGTTTTGTAGATTACATTAAGGTGTACTTGAAACAACTTTTTCAGTCTAAAGGCCTTAGCGATTTTAGTGCTTTCCAGTTTTTTGTTAAGCTGCTTTGGAAAGGATTCTACCACTGATCCAAAATGATAAAAGAAAAGTATACTTAGTATCCAATTTCACATCTACTTGCCTTACTGGCCTAATACATGTTTAATATTGAATAGAATAGACCAGACCAGACCAGGTTGGAAGAGACCTTCAAGATCATCGTGTCCAACCCATCATCCAACACCACCTAATCAACTAAACCATGCAACCAAGCACCCTATCAAGTCTCCTCATGGCACCTCCAATGATGGTGACTCCACCACCTCCCTGGGCAGCCGATTCCAATGGGCAATCACTCTCTCTGTATAGAACTTCTTCTTAACATCCAGCCTAAACCTCCCCTGGCACAGTCTGAGACTGTGTCCTCTTGTTCTGGTGATGGTTGCCTGGGAGAAGAGACCAACATCGGCCTCTCTACAACCTCCATTCAGGTAGCTGTAGAGAGCAATTAGGTCGCCGCTGAGCCTCCTCCTCTCCAGGCTAAGCAACCCCAGCTCCCTCAGCCTCTCCTCATAGGGCTTATGTTCCAAACCCCTCACCAACTTTGCTGCCCTTCTCTGAACACACTCCAGCAAGTCAACATCCTTCCTAAACTGAGGGGCCCAGAACTGGACACAATACTCAAGGTGCGGCCTAACCAGTGCAGTGTACAGGGGCAGAATGACCTCCCTGCTCCTGCTGGCCACACTGTTTCTGATGCAGGCCAGGATGCCAATGGCCCTCCTGGCTGCCTGGGCACACTGCAGGCTCATCTTCAGCCTACCATCAACCAGCACCCCCAGGTCCCTCTCTGCCTGGCCGCTCTCCAGCCACTCTGACCCCCTGTAGCACTGCATGGGTTGCTGTGGCCATGTGCAGAACCCGGCACTTGGATGTGTTCAGTCTCATGCCGTTGGACTCTGCCCATCTGTCCAGCCTGTCGAGGTCCCTCTGCAAAGCCTCTCAACCCTCCAGCAGATCAACTACTGCCCCTAGCTTGGTGTCATCTGCAAATGTACTGATGCTGGACTCAATGCCCTCATCCAGATCATCAATAAAGATGTTGAAGAGCATGGGGCCCAGCACTGATCCCTGGGGTACACCACTAGTGACTGGCTGCCAGCTGGTTGTGGCACCATTCACCATCATTCTCTGTGCTCGGCCCTCCAGCAAGTTCCTAACCTAACACAGTGTGCTCCTGTCCAAGCCATGGGTTGTGAGAGTGAATAAAAATTATTCTTTTCAAGTGAATAGGCTGTTTTTTAACAATTTAAAATGTATCAGCCTACTGTGTCCCACTTTGAAAACAGCAGTACATATTCTGACATATGCATGGCTGCTATTGTTATGCTGTCTAATTTGGATGTATATGTGGATCCTCAGACTCATTTTTATGTGACATTTGTTTCTATTCCTAGTTAAAGCCACGCTTCTTCGTGCAAGGCACACTGTTACTATAACAGATGGCTTATTTCAATTCATAATGACTGGGAAAAATAATAATGAATCTTGTAAGCAAGAATAAGCACTTCACTTTCTCTACAAGTTTCTCAGTGCCTGCCAATTTGAAAAAACAGCTGAGGGCTCTGGCTGCTTGACAGGAATGCAGATGATCTCAGTTGGATTGCAGTAGTACATCCAATTTAAGGAGAGCAAAATGAGCAAGAAGCAAAAGCCTAAAAATCTTTCCACTTGGCCATACAGGATCTTCCTTCCTACCAATGAAGAAAGGAAAACAGCATAAATCCCTGGTGTTGGAAGCAAAGGAAGGAAAAAACCAACTCCTGGTGTTATTTTTTCAGGATACAGTTATAGCCAAACAGCATCCATCAACTCAAAGGAAGAGACTTGACTCTCTCAAAGGAGGCTCTGATTAAAGCCCCACTGTCACCACTCACTTCCTACTGATGTGGCTTCTTTTTAAGAGGCATAGGTGTGCAGAACCTACATTTGCTTGAAAATGAGGGATACATTGAAGAATGTAATATGGAAAAGCAGGAATTTCATCAGATTGCCTACAGGTTATACTCTGCACAGCAAAATGTATTGAATAGAAAGTTAGCAGGCACCTCACAAAGTATCTCAACACACAGTAAATACACAAAAGTACACTTACCTGGCCGTGTCTGTGACCTGTTCAAAGTCCTCTTCAGAGATTTCTCCATTGCTTCTTTCTCAAGTCTTTACATCCTTCTTTCTATTTATGTTGAGTCCTGCAAGGAACATGCTCTGAACTGGAGTCACAGATTTTCACCAGATGACTCTAAAACCATATAATGTAAGGGCTCCATACAGAGTCCTCCTCTATTGCTAAGTAACACTATGTTGATTTTGATATTTTATGGGTTGAGAAAACAGCTGATGAAGGATAGAACAGAACTTTAGGAAGCCTTTGTTTTATCACTTCTCTTTGCACTGCTCATAGTTGGTTGAACTGACAGATTAACAAAAACCTCCTCTTTGACACACACATTTTTTGTGAATTCATTTATTTGTCCTATTTTTTGGCTTATTCATAAATGACTGACACTGCTTCCTACCTACGTTGTTCACAAATTCCTCTGAGAGCATACAACAACATTGCCCTGTCATTGGGGTTTTTCTCTTCCAGAGCAGATAAAGAATTAACTGCAAGTATAGGCAAAGCTGGTCAGCAAGCAGGAAACTTTTTTTGTTTTTCCAATAGACTTTAAAAGAAAAATGAAAACTGGATCTCTGGCCTCTTAGATGACATAGAAGTCTTCATAAAGAGCAATTTTTTGACCTGACT
>CM026887.1:39825484-39868302 GCA_015227895.2 Colaptes auratus | reverse complement strand
AAATTAAAAAACCCAAAACCCTAGATTTTTTTTTTTAGCCTGTGTGTTATTTTAGAATCTCCTACATTCCTTACCTGCTTAAAAACAGGTAAGGAAAAATGATATCAGACTGCATTGTTTTGTACTAATAGGGAAATTATTTGGTAAGCATATAAATTACACATGCTAGTATACCTACAAGGAAAACCAATGACTATTTGCCTCACTGACTGATTAAGGAGTTGAATTTTTCTCTGTCTCAGGACTAGTTTCTCTGGGTGAAAGAAGGGGCTGGTTAGGCTAACCTTGAGTACCGTGTCCACAATTTGGGCCCTCAGTTTAGGAAGGATGTTGACTTGCTGGAGCGTGTCCAGAGAAAGGCAATGAAGTTGGTGAGGGTTTGGAACACAAGCCCTATGAAGAGAGGCTGAGGGAGCTGGGTTGCTTAGTCTGGAGGGAGGAGACTGAGGGGAGACCTTATTGCTCTCTACAACTACCTGAAGGGAGGTTGTAGCCAGGAAGAGGTTGGTCTCTTCTCCCAGGCAGCCAGTACCAGAACAAGAGGACACAGTCTCAGGCTGCAAGGGGAAGTTTAGGCTGGATGTTAGGAGGAAGTTCTATACAGAGAGAATGATTGCCCATTGGAATGGGCTGCCCGGGGAGGTGGTGGAGTCACCTTCATTGGAGGTGTTCAGGAGGAGACTTGATGGGGTGCTTGGTGCAGGTTTTAGTTGTTTAGGGAGTTGGATTGGTTGATAGGTTGGAACAATGATCTTGAAGGTCTCTTCCAACCTGGTCTATTCTATTCTATTCTACTCTATTCTACTCTATTCTATTCTATTCTATTCTATTCTATTCTATTTAAAAGTACATCTGAACAAAAGAGAGCAATCTGTGTTTTATTATTCAGTGACTGAAGCCAAATGGTTTATATTCTTATGTCTTCTTTATTGCCTTACTTCTTTTTCCCAAAGATAGACTGATCTTGCAGTAGGAAAAATGTTGATGGATAGCTGTGTCTGTCCAGAGCAGTATTGTCTTAATGGGGTTTTATCAAGGTAAAAGGGCTTCCCTGCCCACACAGGTCATTTTGAACTTGATAGGTCAGGGGAAAGTTGAAACTCTTTAATCCTGTATGTACCACAGTTCCAGTAACTTGAAAGATTTAGTTAGTTGAATCCATGTCCCCTGCTCTTGGTTGTGTTCACAGCTGGCTGCAGGCTGAAATAAGAAATTCTGCTGAAGTACATAATCCAAAGTGACTTTGCATTTTTCTTTCTTACCAACCTAGCAGAACTTTTACTTTTTTTATTGCAGCAATATATCAAGCCCTCTGGTTTGCAAGGTTCAACATAACACCAGAAACATCAGGTAAAAAAAGCCAATAAAAGTGGAGAAATAAGGTTATATTATTATGTCCAGAATAAGAACTTACATCTAAATCTTAGCTTTAACTTTTAAATTCTATTTTATATGTCATACTATGTCTGTGCTGGATCCAGAAAGAAGTATTACAGACCTTCAGTATCTCTTGGATATATGACTATCAGCACAAGTATACATGAAAATGTATTAACTGGTGGTTTGGAATGTTGTTCAGGATTTAAATTCTAGGGGAAGACATGGGATGTGTCATCTTTCAAACACTCTGTTGGCTTTGATTCAGTTTCTCTTTGCTGTGTATCTCTTTCAAATGTAGTTCAGTCATGTATTTGATTGTGGCAATGAGCACAAAAAGCATGAAGCCCATTTTCCATCTTTACATTTCTAGTCTTCTGCTCTGAGCTCTGTGGAGCAGGGGCAAGTAGGATCTAATTTTTTGTGATTTGTTTTCTCATGTGCCTTGTGAAACATCATTTTTTATGACATCTTGTAAATAGTCTGTGTACGTATAGGATCTCAGGTAGCTTGAGAGAACAGTCATATGAGTTTTATTTTAAGTGGCTGTGTAGGACATGCTTTTGCCTGTACATGCCAAATTCAGAATCAATGAGTATCTCTTCATAAACTCAGTTGCCTAACACAGAGAACTTTACAAAGAACTTTCTAGTGCTCATCCACCCTCGGCCCTAGGAACTTGTTTAAATCACAACCTTGAAGAGATCTCTGTTGGTCAGCATAGGGCAAGGCAATCATGGTTGCTCATGCTCTCTTGCACTGTGTACCCTCCCTTCATGGTCTCCATACCTTTTGTAGGTACTCTGTGTCTTCCTTTGAAAAAAAATATGTGTGGGAATCTGTGCCACAGGAGACAGCACCTGATTTTTCAGCATGTAGAGCCCTCCACTTTGCAGCTGGATTAGAGGAATTACTTAATGTAGTACATAAACCACTCCCCTGTGAAACAGGGCAATCTTCTTGGCTCTGCTGTCTCCATTTCAGCCATGATGTAGGTTACACAGTAGCCTCAGATATTTGAAAATACATATTGTGTTAGCTACTTTTAAACATGCTTTCTGTATTTCTTTCCAGTGTCCTGCAACTGAAGCTATTGCCTCAGGCAAGCTATTTTGGTAATTAACAAGAGGGAGGAACTCTCGAAGTAAACTGAGAAATTGTTTGATGTTATTCTAGAATTTGAAAGCCAACATCATAGCATTTTTTAATAACTGGGGGCATTCAGAGATTGCATGCATATGTTCCTAACTTGAAAACGTGAATTCAGACTTTCTTCCCATAGTGGTAATAAGGTTGACTGCAATATGTGATCCCTAGAGAAGTATCTTGTATTTATTTATTTATTTATTTATTTTCAATGTTAAACTAATAGAGCTTTGAAATGTGCCTGACCTATGGAAAAAGTTGTAGGTGTACAAGGCTGTATTTCACACATTCCCCTTCCTTTAAGATTTCATTGGAAGACACAGACACTGGTTGCTACAAATGCCCATGTCCTGCCATCAGGGAGCTGTAACTCATTGACACCATCTTTGTAACACTTATAAGCCCTCTGTCATAATTCAAGTCCATGCATTAGCCATGAAGTCTCAACCGCCTCAAACTCTGTCCCTTTCCACTTTAATCATACACTTCCTCTATGCTCCACTCAGCTGCATCAAATAATGCTCATGAATATATGATAGTAAAAGGAACAATGCTGATGGTGACTGATGATGATGAATTACTGTATTTATCCATTAGGAAGGACACTTTGTGACCTACAGATCCGAGGCTGAAGCTGAAAGACCTTTTCTAATCGTTCCTAATACTGCTGGCAACAGTAACATAACTTACTCTTTGTTATTTGTGTAGAGAGTCTGTAAATATTTTGAATGATTCTAAAGCAAGATAAAAACCCTCTGACATTTGGAGGATGTTGTCTAAAGAAAATCAGTTAGGAAGTATTAAAAAATGTGATAATTTAAGGAAAAATAAAGATTCTTTAAATGCTTTTAGATTATTTTAGACTGCCTGGGGCAGCATTTGCAATTTGCATCCCTTCAGGGAGGAAAAAATAGAACAATGCTTTGTAGCTTTTCAGAAAACAGACTGGGCAAATGTTAGAGTTTTCTTTTTGGAAATAGAGAGACTTCCAAATGCTGGTGGGAAAAGCCATTAAACTTGTTTGTAATGCCGGGTGAGTGGAGGAAACGAAATCAAACGCTGCCAGTGCCACTGATCATTCATCCGCTCTGTTTGTTCTTTCTGCTCCTGAAGGTGCAGGGGCTGCTCACCTCCCCTTTTCCATCCTAAGGGTTCAGGGGCTGGTTAAATCAAAGCATTAAATATATTAGAGCAGTCTTTCAGAGTAAGGATCTGAGCTTGAGTACACTGAATTTGGAGTAATGATGCACCATGGTTTTGAGTCTCACAGAAGAGCTGTTTAAATGAGATGGTCTAATGTCAGTTCTAAATAAAACAAAATGACTATAAAAATCGTGTGGCTTTAGTAGGAGAAAGTGATGAACTTCTTGGCACTTCCTGCTGGAAATCTCAGTGTAGGAATTTATACTTGATTTGTGAAGATTTCTGCCATATCTCAGTGTGTGCAGCGACACAACGCATCCTAGTCAAGTTTAGTCGAGGGCTTTCTTGTTCTGGGGTGCAGATGATTATATTGGATAATTGGAGGTCCTCAAGCATAAATATAAGTGTAAATCTCAAAGTAATAAGCCCACTAAGAAGACCCTGCAGAGAGTGGGCAGCTGCAATGTGAGGAAATCAGTTGAAGAGTTTCATTTTTCTTTTTGGTTCAAAGGCTCATTTATTGTGGCGCATTGACTGTATGTTCCCTTTTGGTCACTCAACGTATTTCTGTGTCCTGGCCTGTTTCTAACACATTTATTTCCATGTTGTTTACTTCAGTGGCATTTGCCCATTGAAGTCAGTAGGACTACTTATGTGAACGAAGTCTGCAGGACTAATCATAACATTTGCACTGTAGTAGTTTCCATTACATTGTGGGGAAAACATCTTGTGGTATACAGTAAGAGCTGCAGTACTCAAGCTGAATGAGAGGTGGTTATCAAAACGTTGTCACTAGCATTCTCTGAGGTTTTTTGGTAATAAATGTTCAGTGTTGTGGCATGTTTTCAAATTCAAAAGGACAGAACCATATTTCTAGTATTATGTGTCAGACTCTGAAAAGGTTCCTGAAGGCAGCTGTCAGTTTATGCAAGCTGTTTGCTCACCCGATCCAAGAAAGGCAGGGTTTACATCTATAATGTACATACCATTTTTTTGTGTGCCTTGCAGGGTCTCTGCATGCAGTTCTCTACTGAAGAGAGGATTGGCCTGGTTTGGGTCCTGTTACTGTAGCTAGAAATGAACTTAGTGTTATAGTCCTAAGTAGCAGTGTTAAGATCCGCATTTCTGATTTCATTATGACATAACTAGTGACAACTGAGAGAGAAGGAGGGTGAAAGATCATCAGGATGGGTTTGTAGACTCTAGCAAAGTCTTTTTTTATTTTGCTAGTGACTGTTTGGACTGTGTCCTTAGCTATTTTCTTTTGTCCTTCTACACTGTTTCTAGAAATGTTTTTGATTCTGTAAAATACTGTGTTCTGCATGAGTGGTTCTCAGTGCTGACTTCTTTTTCACTTCAGTTCAGTTACATCTCCATGTGACTCCCTCCTGTCCCGTACTTATCTAACCCAGCTTTCCATCTTTCATCTTCTATACATAGACTTTTCCTAACAATTTTCTTCTAACAGCCATTCTGCCTTTATCAATGTCTTATTTCTCCTTTTGAAGCTAAGCAACATCTTTGTCATCTGTTTCCTTATTTTTATTTCCCTATTGCTAATCATTTGAAGAACACTATTTCACTTAAGTGTACCACAGTGTAAAAGGAGTCTCAGAACAGAGGCTAGTAACATGCATATAATGAATTTATGTAGTTTGATACTGTCATTGTGATCCAGTAGTTTCATTAGGTACTGAGAAACCATTAGCTTTGAGGGCATGGAAGAGAATAGACTTAGGGTAAACAAGAGTGTCATTGTGGTAACCTGTCTCAGCTGCCCAAATGGAAGCCACAGAAGACAGAGAGACATTTGACAGAATTGTATTCTGTTAGAACAACTCACACTCTTATTTTCCTATCCCAGAACATTGATCTACATTAAGCTTTTAGTTTCAAGAATGCACTGATCAGGAAATGAAAATGAAGTAAACCTTGCAGAATATGTATGGATACATCACAGTAAATCTGAATTCTTCATGTTTCTGGTTCCTGCTGTATTTATGTAGGAAACATAAGCACACACCAGCAAAGTATAATTTAGGAGAAGGAGCTTCCTTCCTTGCATCCTTGTGGTATAAATAGTGCAGAAAGCCCTTGCTTTTTCAAGAAAATGAAAAAAATTGAGGAAAAAAGGCTTTAGTGCACTAATTCTGTGAGCATCACAGCACAGGGGATATCATTTTGCTCTATTTACATCCTATACGCCAAACCCATGAATCTGCTCTAGCAGTTTCAGACCGTACCACACATGTGGAGAGATGATAGATAATTTCGGAAAGAGGCACATGCAGGGCTATACATCTGTCAGCAAGGGAATGTATTCAGTGTGTAAGGAAGAAGTAAGCTTCTTCCCTGAAAATGTGCTTTTCCTGAGATTGCTTTAACTTCCTCATTCTGGCCGCCTCCTTGCATTATTTCCACTTGGGGCTACAGTACCACAGTCTCTTCTCCAGGCAGCCAGTACCAGAACAAGAGGACACAGTCTCAGGCTGTGCCAGGGCAGGTTTAGGCTGGATGTTAGGAAGAAGTTCTATGCAGAGAGAGTGATTGCCCATTGGAATGGGCTGCCCAGGAAGGTGGTGGAGTCACCTTCATTGGAGGTGTCAGGAGGAGACTTGATGGGATGCTTGGCTGCATGGTTTAGTTGTTTAGGTGGATTGGATTGGTTGATGGGTTGGACGTGGTGATCTTGAAGGTCTCTTTCAACTGGTGTATTGTATGGTATTGTATTGTATTGTATTGTATTGTACCCAGCCCCTATGGGGTTACAAATGGGCTGTGGATCTTTTACTCTTAAACCAGCCAACCAATCAACCCAGTAAAAACAGCAACAAAACCCCAAACCCAGAACAACTCGGCCCTCAAAATTAGCTTTGAGAGTTTTCTTTGTCTTTTACTTCTATTCTTCCTAAATCTTGCCTCATTTCTGAGAGGGTAAAGATTCCTTTCCAAAGTGTAAGCTAGGCGGTAGGGTGAACTATTGCTTTAGTTTATCTCACCATTGCCAGCCTAAGTGGACTTAACAGCACTTCTTTCCTGGGATGAAATGGTCCTTAAGTGTAGGAATTTTTCTTTTCCCTCTAAAAATGAAGTTTCTGCCAGAGTAAGACATTGAAAGCATAAAGTAGATAAATGTCCTTACCTGCTGTTGTTAATATTTTTTAAACTACTATAACTACAAAGGTGTAATCTCTTTAATTTTAATTACCTGTTCCATTTCTTTTTGTCAGGCATCCTCTTTCATCTCCCTGCAGTAGGGTGGGGGAGGTGCTGAATGTGTTTGCTCATCTTTAGGAGGGGAAATACTTCCACTGAAATAATATGCTCTGAATCTTTGCATGTAAGCTTGCCCTTTGGCATTCCTTTGGTGTGCAGTAAATTTTGGTGTTGCAGTGCAATAACTCTCGGCTAAGCCCATGGCAGCATTTTAGTTTGGATCAGAAATACACCAGTGAAACAAATCTGATCATACTTTACTGAACCTTTTGGCTTGCACCCCAGAGCAGTTTCAGAATGTGAAGTGGATTCTTTTAGAATGAAATTCAGCAAGGTGATGTGCTTCAGCACACTTGGCATGCTTCAGCTGCTACTGGGTATGTGGTCCCTGGGGTTAGACATGTGGTGGTCCATGTAACCCCAAGAAACACATAGTTTGTGAACATCAGGTCCTAAACATGAGTGGTTTCTCTCTCGGCTCCTCTCTCCTTGCCAGTATACACCTAACTTTAACAAACACAGAAGGTGTTGCAGGGCATATTTTAAAAGGAATTGCTTTTGCTTTGTTTTTCACTTGTTGTAGGCCTGGTGCAACTGCCTTCAAGACCCCCCCCTTTTTTAATTAAATTGCAAGACTAGATTTTATTCTGTTTTTCTGAAGTGCAAGTTTGCTGTGTTTCAAATGTGCCAGTGTTTGTTGCCTCTGCAGTTAAGATGGAAACTGAATGGGTTGCAGGTGAGGAAGAGTTTTTATCTTCACTAGAGTGATGGCTATGGTGGACCACTCAGGGTCTGACTCTAGAAGAGAAAATAGACACAAGGATAGAAAATGAGGAGGAGGTTTATAGATCGTATGATCTTTTGTGACTGTACCTGAAATACTACCACTAAACTAGAAGAGGATGGAGATTAGGAAATCAGAGATGAAACCCCCTGCTTCTCTTCTTGGCTGGTTGCAGAATTTCTGCAGCCTTAAAGGCTGCAATTTCAGAAGTGCTTGCAGAGTTTGAGGAGTCTCGTTCTGGAAATTAGAAAGGTCAGAGTTGCCTGTGTTGGACAAAAATACCTGCAGTGCATTGAAGATTAATTACTATTTGAAAAGACTATATTGCCTGTAAAAAATGTTTTCAAGCAACAAAAATACCTGCAGTGCATTGAAGATTAATTACTATTTGAAAAGACTATATTGCCTTTAAAAAATGTTATCAAGCAATAAAATAGAGGTGCTATGTCATGTTTGGGGAGTGACCTGTTGGTAATACGGTGCTTAGTGTGAGTCTAAACTTGCTTATATTTGTGTATTTATTTGAGACTAACAAAACCATTTAGGAGTATGCTCACAGTCCAGGTGAGTTGCAGAATAACAACATTATTGGTAAGTTTGTATAGAATAGAATAGAATAGAGTAGAGTAGAGTAGAATAGAATAGAATAGGAGTAGAATAGAAGTAGAATAGAAGTAGAATAGACCAGACCAGGTTGGAAGAGACCTTCAAGATCATCATGTCCAACCTATCAACCAATCCAACCCACCTAAACAACTAAACCATGGCACCAAGCACCCATCAAGTCTCCTCCTGAACACCTCCAATGAAGGTGACTCCACCGCCTCCCCGGCAGCCATTCCAATGGGCAATCACTTTCTCTGTATAGAATTTCTTCCTAACATCCAGCCTAAACCTGCCCTGGCTCTAGATTTCTCCCCTGAATTCAGTAACCTGAGACATTATTAAATGTAGTGATCACGGTGGTTGTCATTCAAGGTGCAGTTACTACCACCAGTGTGTCACATTTCTGGGTGTCCTGTGTTACTGAAGCAGCTGCATGGGTGGCTGCCATGAAGTGTGTCCTGCTGCTGCTGAGGGTTTATAGCAGAGTTTGTCACTGGCCACTTTCCAAACCGTCTATGCAGGCTGATCCTGCAAGTGCCACCTGCAAGATTTTCCATTAATTTCAGTACACGTTGTGCAGTCTGCGGTTTCGTGTGAGTAAACGTGTGGACTACTGAAAAAACGTGTATTGAAATAGGATGATTGGAAGGAAAATTATTTTAATCTTATTTTTCTTATACTGTGCATTGCCACATCCATTATTCTAGGAAAATGAACCTAAATTGTAAATAATGGGGATCCTTTGAACTTGAGGTATGATCCAGTGTATTTTTCAATGATCTATAAGTAGTTCATAGGGCGAACTTGTTATTCACTTTTTTATGTGAATAATTCTGTGGTTTTGGGTAGAATCAGTACATAACCCCAGCAGAGAAGGTCTGTAAGTCCCTGATCTGTTCTGTCAGCCAATCCTCTATGACTTAGCTGAGCAGAACAGCCTTAAGCTGTTTTTCAGTATTCTGTAGCCAGTGAGGACTACCAAGTGTTGCTTTTGCATCAGTTTGTGTCTTTCCATCATTTGTAGGAATGTACACAGGTAATAAGGACAAGAGGAGCAGCACAGACAATGTTAGCAAATAGCAAAGTACCTGTGAAAAACCAGGTCATTTTTGTCTGTCTGTGCTGCACCTGGACAGTATGCTCAAGTACAGTATAGAGTAATGAGCTGTAGTCACATTTACATGGAAACCAGTCCCCTTAATGAGGGGAATGAATGGCATTGTCTGTTTTACTGCAGTGGAGTGAAAAGCAGAGAGTTCAGCATGTTCACCATCTACAGTGTGTGCTGGGCTGAGCTTGATGGAAACAACCCAATAGCAGGAATGAATGAGGCTGAAATCCCTCATTGTGACTAGTTAAGGGATGAAACATGCACAGTAAGAAGTGCCTGGTCTGTGTTACACTCCACACGCTGGTCTGTGTCACACATGGGTACGGAGTGTCAGAGAAATTGTAGCAAGAACCAATAGATACATAAAAGAACAAGGGAAAGTGGAATAAGGACAGTATTTTTAAAGTGAGATCATTTAACCCTTGGACTAGAGATGCTGAGGTAATCTTTGAACTCTCCATGTGTGAAATATTTGACCTAAAAATGGTTTTCAGAAAGATGTCCAAGCAAAAATTCTTGGCCAGCAAACCTTTTTTACCAATCATTTCTCATTCTCCTCCCCCTTCTGTGGCTTGACAATGATAGTAAGTTCCTCCTTACCTTTTTATATGTCATTGTAAATCTTTGCTGTAAAAGCAAAGGAATAATATGTTATCTTGTATAGGAGCTAAAGGGTCCTTTTCCTGAAGAGCTGCAAACTTAAATATCAAATCCTACTGTTAGGGAAGTTTCCATGCAGCAATTGACAGAAGATAATGATTTAAGTTTATGGATTTTATTATTTTAGTAATTAATTTACTTTGGATTTGAAAGCTGCAACTGTGACCATGAAAGGGATTTCAAAGTCTATTTCTGTATCTGACTGTCAGTAATATGCAGACTTCTTTCTTCTTTCTTGTTTTATTGTTGTTGTTGTTGGTTTTGTTCTGTTGTTTCTGTTTTGTTGGTTTTTTCCCCCTCCCTTTTCCCCCTCCTTGATAGCATCTCACTTGCTATATAAGTGTTGAGGAAAATACTTCTTTCTTTCCTGCTTTTTATTGCATGGACTGTTGCAGTGAAAAAAGACTTAATGAGTGTCTTCCTTGTGAATATGCAGAGTGGTGATTCAGTTAATGCAGGCACAGAAATACATGGACACTTTAGCTTTAGTAGATGCGTGTTTGGCCATGCAAATGAGTAATGTCCACTTAGCTCGGTGGAGTGACTCCATCTGTTTAGTGTATCAGGCACTTGGATTTCATGGGGGTATTTTCTTCCCAAAAAAGAAAAATCTTGCTTTACAGCTGGTATACTGGGACTTGATTTTGAGACTGGGTCACATGTAAAATGTTGCTTTGCCATATTCTCTCTCTCTTCTTGACTTTGCATGATAGGCAGACGAATCTTGTATTTAAAAGTATTTGTAGAAGTAGTGTTTAGCCTTTGAAAATGAGTTAACTGTTTCTCTGAAGGCTCTCAGATTCATCTGATAGATTACTGAGAGGATTTTGCCCTTAAGGACTTTTTTGAGTGTCCTAGTATGGAGAAAACTGTGCTTTGAGATTAAATTATTCAGCAAGTGTTTTCAAAGTAATTAAAGCTTCTAGCATTTAATGTTTTATGTATGCAGATTAAAAATGAAGGTTGATAAATCATGACAAAAGGAAGTTTATTCACAAACAGAAGTCAGTAATCTCTCTTTATGACTGGTGGAGCACTGTTGAGCCTCCTACATTATATTGAATATTGAACCGTTATATTAGTGCAGTTTTTTTCTAAGTGATGGCATAATTAAAGAACAGAAGGTAGAATTTGATGCAGTACAGCCCTGGCTTTGCTAAATAGAGCAGAATCCTTATTTTTCTGTTGGTATCTGATTTATAGACAAGTTCTCAGCTTGTGTTTTTGCAATGGCCAGGTGAGCTAATAGACATGCTAGGATGACAGGCTAGCATACTCGATAGTGCTTCTTGGTCATCATTCTGATCATACTTGTCCGTCTGTTTTTGGTGTTATTCTGTAAATACATACAATGTGTAGACATCAGGCTTTACAGCATGGTGTGGAACAGTAGGAATGTGACACCTTAGATAAATTATCTGTGCATAAGTTTCAGCTGACTTAGTATCATAGTGTCAGGGTTGGAAGGGACCACAAGGATCATCTAGTTCCAACCCCCCTGGCATGGGCAGGGACAACCCCATAGATCAGGCTGGCCAGAGCCTCATTCAGGCTGGTCAGAGCCTCATCCAGCCTGGTCGTAAACACCTCAGGGATGGGGCCTCAACACCTCCCTGGACACCCATTCCAGGGCTTCACCACTCTCATGGGGAAGAACTTCCTCCTCATGTCCAGCCTGAATCCCCACCTCCAGCTTCATCCATTCCCCTAGTCCTATCACTACCTGATAGCCTGAGCAGTCCCTCCCTGCCTTCTTGTAGGCCCCCTTCAGATACTGGAAGGCCACAATGAGGTCACCTCGGAGCCTTCTCTTCTCCAGACTGAACAGCCCCAACGCCTTCAGTCTGTCCTCATAGGAGAGGTGCTCCAGCCCTCTGATCATCCTCGTGGCCCTTCTCTGGACACCTTCCAGCACCCCAGATGCCTCTTGTAATAAGGGGCTCCAGAACTGGATGCAGTACTCCAGGTGGGGTCTCACCAGAGCTGAGTAAAGGGGGAGGATCAGTTCCCTTAACCTGCTGGCCACACTTCTCTTGATGCAGCCCAGGATCTGATTGACCTTCTGGGCTGCAAGTGCACACTGAGAGCTCATGACTTCTGGGCTACAGACATCATTCATGATTCTTAGAGTTTCAATGCATGTTTCAGCCATTTGAAAGTTTTACCTGGCTATCTCCTCTGGATTGAGTACCTCTTCCTTTGAATACATGTATTTGCTGTTCGAGAATGAGAGAATGCTCATCTTTGAAATGAAACCTCACTGTTGCAGGTGCCCCTGTGGATGATGTGCACACTCACATGCACACCAAGAGTGGTACTGACTCTGAGGATTGGCAATATTATTCATGTCAGGTGAAATTGTTTCTTAAGTTGCTACATAAAAATGTTTTGTCATCCTAAGGGATTAGGTAGTTCTTTAAACTGTCACACACTGAATCACAGAGTTGCACAATCACAGAATATATCTGGTTGGAAGAGACCTCAAAGATCATCCAGTTCACCCCTTGACCCAACACTGAAGAAGGGCCAACACTAAACCATGTCTTTAAGTGCCAGGCCTGCATGCTGCTTGAACAACCCCAGGGATGGTGACCTCCACCTGCCGTGGGCAGACCATTCCAGTGTTTGACAAGCCTCTCAGTAAAGAAATATTTCCTAATATCCAGCCTGAACCTTCCCTGATGCAGCTTGTAATCATTTCTTCTAGTCCTGTCACTTGTCATCATGGAGCAGAGGCTGGACCTCTCCTTGCTCCAACCTCCCTTCAGGTAGTTGTAGAGAGCAATATGGTCTCCCTCAGCCTCCTCCAGACTGAACTACCCCAGCTCCCTCAGACACTCCTTGCAGGTCATGTGCTCCAGGCCCTTCATGAGCCTTGTTGCCCTTCTAATGAATGAAAATGTTATTGTAGAGTAGATTCTCTGACTGGATTTCCAGTGGTTTCCCTGGCAGGATCTTTTAACTATCCAGTAAGTGCGACTGCTGATATATCAAAGGGATGAGGGTTTGTCTTTTATCCATGACAGATCCCACCTTCCTATCAGGTTGGGCAGGCTGCTCTGGATTCTTGGTGCTGTGTTTCCTGGAGGTAAGAAATGCCTTCATCTGATAGAGACTTATATCCTTAAGATGGATCAACCAAGTCTGTTCCCATCATTAGGGCAAGAATAACCACCTGTCTAGTCTAGCAGTATGCTTAGCAGGTGTTTGGTAGAGAAAACATTCCTTATGTCAAATGCATTGATAGCTGTGGCTTGAGCAGTCTGCAATACTTCCAATACATCTTTTCTACCATCTCATTAAGGACATATGATTTCCATTCAGTAAATGAACTTTCTCTAGATTGCAATTAATTTTCCAATAATGCTTGCTGTACAGCACTGGGCAGTTCATCAAAACAAGCAAATAAAAAGTTATTTTATTTTCAGAATGCTTGATTTAGTTCTAGGTGCTGATCAAGTTTAAACTGAGGATCAAATGACCAGGCTTTAAATAACAGCCTCCATGGAGCTTGTTCCACATATGCTGCAGTTAGAAATAATCTGAATTCTCAGTTTATCACAGAGGTGGGTGGAGTCCAGGCCATACAATGTTAAAACTATTTTTATTTTTCCCTTTTGGTTGGGAGGGATGAATAAGTTCCTTATTTTAGGAACTACACACTAAGCTCCAAATGATAAAACTGGAAACAATTTCTGGTGGAACAAATGCAAAAGGGGAGTGTTCTTCAGTGTATTTGGGCATTTCATAGTTATTCTGAAGTCAAATCAGAGAGGACAGGAGATACTGGCTGGGATGAGGAGGGGGCAGAAATCAAGATGTGGCTGAGAAAGGCACCACACCAACAGCATTATGAGCTTCTGAAATAGGACTGCAAGCCAAGAAGGCTTGGCATTTACAGCTGGAAGATGACATGAAGTGGCTGAGCTGGACTGAGAGGCCTGTGTGGAGAGCGAGCTTGATGGCTTCATAGAGCTCTCTGCAGACTTGGGTACTTGCTTGACCTTTATCTCTCGTTCATTCAGGGTCCCTCCAGCACTAACTGTTCTATTCCAGTAGCTGAATTTTTACTGAATGCCTGTGATGTCTAAAGAATCACTTATGTATCTCTGTGTACACGTGCAGATCATGGTGGGATTTATCAGTGTTGCTGTGGAAACTTTTCATGTTCCAATTTCCTCTCCTCATCCTCTTTGCTATCAGGACAAACAACAAAGCAGCACCGGTATACAAACTTAGAATATCTGCCACACTGTGTAGTGTGTGAGATAACTTTACCTTACCTTTAGTATTTCTTAATTAGTCTGAGTCTGCTTTCTTGGCTGCTTTTGTAAGGGCTACTGCCATTGTACTCTTCTGATAGTGCTTCTTGGTCATCATTCTGATTCATACTTGTCCGTCTTTTTTTGTGTGTATTCTGTAAATACATACAATGTGCTTTGTCCTGCACTGTGCCTTGTGCTTTCATTTCTCTCCTCATCAGCCTATATAATGCATTACAACAGCTCATTCCTGTGTCTTGATTCCTCCACAGTGTATCTCTTTCACAACATCTAGGGAGGTGCTGTGTATCTCCTAATCATTTCTGCACAAAGCAAACTCACCAGAGAGCATAGCCCATAAATATTTGTACAAAACTGGTGTGTGATGGATCATTTCAGGCTAGAATTCTTGAGAATAGACATGAGAAGAGTGCAGCTCCTTAAAATTTCATAGGCATTTGAGGGATTTGCAACCCCATCAAACAAACGGTGAAATATCTTGACTCTTGTCAGTTTCCACCAGACCTGTAGAAAACACAGTAGCAGCTGGTTCTTAACTAGCAAAGCTTGCACCTTTTTGTTCTACTAGTATGTAAAACTTCCAGATAATATTAATGGATCCTTCCAGAGGGGAAAAGCTTCTACCTCTTGAATCGTTTTTGTCCTGCCCTGAGGACAGATTTGTTTTAGTGAGGTTACTTTGGGGAAAGGGAAGATAGTTATGGAGATAATCTTTTCATGTTATGAAGGTATTTGCCATATTAAGCCTCTTACAAATCCACCTTGATGAACCAACACCACCACAAAGTACTTTCTGGTTTAGTTTAGTTTGTTTGTTTGTTTTGTTCTTTTGTTATCGTTATCCTCCCCCCTTCCCCCTTTTTGTTGTGTGCCATATTGCAAGGCTGTTTCTGTCTCTGTGACTCTTTTTCCTAGCAAAAAAATTCCTTACCTGTTATACAGTACAATAAACCAGGTTGGAAGAGACCCTCAAGATCATCGTGTCCAACCTATCAACCAATCCAACCCACCTAAACAACTAAACCATGGCACCCAGTACCCCATCATGTCTCCTCCTGAACACCTCCAATGATGGTGACTCCACCACCTCCCCGGGCAGCCCATTCCAATGGGCAATCACTATGTATAGAACTTCTTCCTAACATCCAGTCTAAACCTCCCCTGGTGCAGCTTGAGACTGTGTCCTCTTGTTCTGTTTTTCCTCCTGTTATCATCCGAGCCCTTCATGCATTTACAGACCAAGTTTTATGTAGTACTTCTGGAAAATACATCTACTTTCTGATCATGTCACAGTCATCATCTGAGACTTAGAGGTGTCTACCTCACCTTGAAGTATTTGAAAACAATTCCCTGTTATCAAGATTTAACATCACTTGGGAAAAATCAGAGATTAGGCAGCTTTTAAGATATCGCCCAGAGGCACTGCATTCAGGATACAGCCTGCTCTGATGCTGGTGAAGCATGAAATTTGAGACTCTACAGAAGTTCACCTCGAGTATAAAACTTCTAAGTAAAAACAGGATTTGGAGGCTGCCGGAGGTTAATCTGGGTGAGGGTGAGTTGTTTGCACCAAGAAAAGCCTGTGCTTTTATGGCTCTGTGAACCAGGGCTTTTGGTACAGAGGCATGCAGCACTGAATCTGTCAAAGTTGCTGAAATATCCCATCTTTTTTAGTGAGGAATGAAAGATTTTTGTACAAGGTTGTAGGACCTTCATTATTTCTCTTCAAAGCAGCTGCTGGTTGTTTGAGGGCTCCATTCTTCAGCTACGCGGCACCAAAGACTTTATTTCTGTGGTTTTGTGCTTCGACAGTTCCAGCTTAATTCTGAGAGAGCAGATGGTTGATCAGAGTTTCTGAAAGTTTTATTTATGTTGTGACAGGGCTTTAATCCTCATCCATGATTGGATTGCTATTCTAAGATCAAGGGAAACAAAAGCATTTTTCCACAATCTAAATAGATAGATGAAAGATAATACTGTTATCCCTTTCTCTGATTTGCCAGTTTTCTATTGCTGTTCTCAAATGGAAGTGAATTGCTGTGGTCTGCCAAACCTACCAACAGCTTGCATTGGCTGTATTTGAAATGGGGACAGAGTCTTTCCTTCCAGAGGGAGAGTGTGGGGGATTGCACCCCCAGACTGAATGGTCGAACATAAGAAATTGCAAGGAGAGATTAAATGGGAGCCACCTGTTGATGGCTTAGCAAGTAACTCTAATAGATGAGATTAGAATCAGCTGTGCTACCCTAATAAGTATCGCCAGCCAGTAAGAGGAGGAGGTCGATTAACCAATCCCCTGCAGCCAGGTGGTTGACCAATCCCCTGCAGCCACTCCAAGGGGAGAGCGACGAATGTGAGCTGTGATGAGGGCAGTCGTCAGTCTCCTGGGCTTGCTGCTGCAGGTAGGAGCTCTTGACCTGGGTGCTCCCTACCCCCCTGCTTGAATTCTCTCCCCGTCACTGTGGGTGCTGTCCTGCACCCTACTGCGACAGGAAAGTAAAGAGGGAAGAGTATTTAACTCCTCTGAAGTCATTTGCTTTAAAAACAAACAAACAAACAAAAAGTCACTGCAAACCCAGAATATTGGCAAACTATCCCATCAAACTGGAAAAAGAGTCAGGAAGTTTGTATACTGGGAAAAGAATTAACTGCAGGGTGTAAGTGGCTTGGTTGGAAACCTTTAACTAGAACTTCAGGATCGCTTTCATGATGACCTTTCTTGCTCAAGGACTCTTGGTGAACACTAATAGTTGTATGCAAGTAGGGAATTGATTAAAAGAATGTCTTCAGCATACTGTATGGCAAGGTCTTATATTTACTGCAATCTGTGTTATAATTATTTGTACATGCTGACTTGGAGAGTTCACTCTCTACTTACCATTGCCATCTCAAGCTCTGGGACAAATTCCTGACACTTGGACCATGCCTAGAGTGGAACTATTACGGTTCTGCTTTGCACTATGCCCCAAAACCTCAAGGGTTGGGCACCAGAGCATGAACCACTGAAGCTAGAGGCTACAAAAACCCTCTGGAAACAGTTACTGGTGCATAAACCAGCTAGCACTTCTGAGAAGGATTTTGAGTGCATTTGTCCCTTTTCACAGCTGTAACAATACCTTTCTCTCCTCCTTTTTGGGTATGTGCCCCTCAACAACTCTTTCAAAGAGTCTAATATAATTTCTGGAAGAAACAGTATGGTTTATTCTGAGTTTTATTGCATTGCCTCTGACCAGGACTAGCCTTTTTGTGCCTGGATTTATGATAGCTATAAAAGCTATTGTCAGCCTTTCCCCTCCTGATTATTTCCCCACCCCCCCCTTTCAAAATACAGTCACATGCCTGGAAGATGCCCTAATTCTTACAGTTGAATTTGGAAGTTTGAAGGCACCAAATCATTAGTGATACTAAACCAAGATGTAATTGTTTGTAATGATAGCTGCTTCCCAGGGCAGTTAAGATTTGTGAATCAGTTTGAAATGCTGAAGTAACAGGTGCTTTGAAAGTACAAAATGTTGTTGTTATTCCCCAGAATACAGGGCTTGCCAGTAGAAGCACCCATAAACATGTTGCAGTTGTTGAGATTACTTAAGTCTTCATCTGGGCTATGTGCTCTGTAAATTCAGTTGGAGATTTTATTGATTCTTTCATATTAAATAATGAATCTACAAATAGCCCTGTTGCTCAGTGAATAGCCATATTCCAGCTGTGCTATGGCTGGATTCTCCATTCTTGCAAGACATTTAACTGGTAATGCTGGATGTCATCCTTATTAACCCTTGACTCCAAGTGCTATAGCTGACAGCAAATAACCTTTTCCTCTAAGCAATACCCCTTCTCCTCCATGGGATAAACCAGTCTTGAGAGGAGTAACAGATTAAGAAAAAAGCTTTAATCCAGTCATCCAATCCCTAAACATTAAGCTAAAGCTCTAAATCCCATTTTCTTGTTCAGAAAGCTTACATAATAAAACCATCAGTTATCTGGATATAATCTGCCTCTTGCTCCCCTGCTGCTGACCTGCATGAAGGGCTCCTGCAATAACATATGGCTCTGGGGAATGACACAAGTGAAACATCTGAAAAAAAGATGTTGCAACACTTTGTGGTATTTTTGTATTATAATTGGAGATTTCAGACAAGGTTTGGTGGTTTAAATACTGGAGGAGGGGAGCAATGTAGGTGAGCTGCCCATTGTCCACCATGGTGCAGACTAATGCTCACAAAGTGTCTTGGGTCACACAGAGTCAGGGTTGACCATCACCCAGTGGTGCTGCTGACCTTGGGACCATGTGTGTTTTGAGGTCATAGAATCATAGAATGGTTTGAGTTGGAAGGGACCTCTGAAGGTCACCTAGACCAACCCCCTCTGCAGTAAGTAGGGACATCCTCAATGGGATCAGGTTACACAGAACCCTGTTGAGCCTCACCTTGAATATCTCCAGGGTTGGGGCCTCAACCACCTCCCTGGGCAACCTGTTCCAGTATTCCACCCCCTCATGGTAAAGAACCTGTTCCTAACATCCAATCTAAATCTATTCTGGTTTGAAACCATTGCCCCTCACCCTATCACTGCAGGCCTTTGTAAACAGTCTCTCAGATGCTGTAATGGAAAAGATTGGGGAAGGAGATGCATGCATGGCAGCAGCTTGTGTGGCCAGGGCAGTGCAGCATGAGTATGGTGTCACAGATGCTGCAGTGTCAGCACCTGCTAATTTTGGTATGAGCTGGTACAGCCTGCAGTCAGGCTGCCATGCTGGTGTCAATGTGTTACCTGTCACCAGCATATTGTTTGCACAGCGATTTCTCACTCCACCTGTTTCTGAGTATGAATGGGATGATTTACCACCATTTGGAGCTGCAGATGCTGAAGCGTGTTTTCACTTCTTCCGTTGGCAGCCCTGAGAAGAGAGTCGCAGGCTGATTTTGCAAACTCATTTCTCTGGAGTGGAACATAGCTGATCAATATGCAGAAATGCCAAATATTCCTAACAGCCTGCCTGGACTACTTGGGCTCCTGAAAACCGCTCTAAAGCAGAAATAATTACAAACCAGTAGATAGTAACTAATTTTCCCACCACCGTGACAAAGCGTTCTCAAATAACGGCTGGAAAAGACAACTTTGAAATGTGTTTTCTGTATTCCTAGTGCTCTTTATCAGATAAGCATCATGTTGTTAAAATTAATCTTCATTTACAAGTAACTTTTTTAAGCAGAGCCCTACTGCTCTGACTACTGTTATTAATCCCTTGAGTTTACCAACATGCAGACGTCAGAAGGCAATGTTGTTTTGTTTTGATTGGGCCCTTGTGCTTAGAAAAGAGCACATGCTCTGCCCATCTGCTTCATTAAACTGGAGATCTGACTCAGTTTTTTAACATCTTAAAGGACTTTTCCAACCAAAATGATTCCGGCAACGTATTTTACTCCACAGGCATTAAATATTTTGTGGACCTTAAGCAGCCATCTGGCTTTTGTGTTTTTAAAGCAGACTGTCCTAGATCTCTGGGTTGCTTTTTGTTCTTTGGGGTTTGTTTTAATTTATTTTTAATTTGAAAGTCTTCTTACCTGACTTTAAGCCTTTAGATGAAGTTCTTAAATCTGCAGGGAGGATGAGACAGATTTTAGATATTTCAGCAAAATGATTTGGGTCATCAGTCTTTTGCTGTTAATTATAGACAGAAGCCTGGGTAACCTTGCTCTCAAATTAGATGTCTGCAGTGATGGTGGAAGGATTCTGGATCTTAGCATGGTGAAGTGATGTCAGATCTCAGTATAGGCAAGTTAAATCTGAAATACAAAATATTGTGGTTTTTGTTTGTGTTGTTCATGCCTGGAGAAAGCTCTGGGGAGACCTTATAGCAGCCTTCCAGTGTTTGAAACAGGGCTACAAAAAAGCTGGGGAGGGACTATTTACAAGGGCTTGTAGTGATAGGATGAGGGCTCATGGCTTTAAGCTGAAAGAGGGTAGATAGGAGGAAGAAATTCTTTACAGCAGGGGTGGTGTGATACTGTAACAGGTATCCAGGGAAGCTGTGGATGCCTTCTCCCTGCTAGTGTTCTAGGCGAGGTTAGATGGGGAGTTGAATGACCAGTGGAAGGTGTCTCTGCCCATGGCAGGAGGGTAGGAACTAGCTGATCTTTGAGGTTCCTTCCAACCCAGACCATTCCATGATTCTCTGATGATTAAAAATGCATTCTCAGAATAAATTTTTATGAACATCTATGCATAAAACATAGCAATGTATGAGCTGGCTTTTCTTCAAATGTTATTCTGCAATTCCTTTTGAAATGGAGAGGAAGCAACAGAAAATCTAGTGAAAGGAGGAACTAGGTAAGACAGCCACAGCCAGCAAAGAGAGGAGGCTTGGTCTGCAATATCTTTGAACAGTCTAAGACTGCTTGACTGAAAATCATAGAAGCTACTTCAGGACTCCTGGTAATTCTAAGGATTTATTAGTTATGCCATGATTTCAGAGTTAGCTCTGGCTGCTGGTTCCCAAGAGAGAAAGTGTTGTGTCAGTGTGTTCTGGTGTCACAAAATGTAAACCATAAACAAAGGTGATTGACAAAGATTAATGTTTTGTAATTATGAGCAACAAGAGGAAGCTGAAGACCGTTGTACTGTGTATTTTAAAAAACAATCAGCAAGCTGTTGAGAAATGTTTAGGTGTGGATTGGCATAAAAAATTTCTCTTTTTTTTTTCCTTTCTGTGTAACAAGAGCCTTAGTGCTGAGTAAAAATACTTCTTTCCTTGGAGTTGCTTATTGGCCTTCTTCATGAGAATAAAGTAGAATAGAGTAGAATCATACAGGTTGGAAGAGACCTTTGAGATCGAGTCCAACCTATCATCCAATACTATCTAATCAACTAAACCATGGCACCAAGCACCCATCAAATCTCTCCCTAAACACCTCCAGTGATGGTGACTCCACCACCTCCCTTGGCAGCCCATTCCAATGGCAAATCACTCTTTCTATGAAGAACTTCTTCCTAACATCCAGCCTAAACCTCCCCTGGCACAGCTTGAGACTATGTCCTCTTGTTCTGGTGCTGGTTGCCTGGGAGAAGAGACCAAACCCCACCTGTCTACAACCTCCCTTCAGGTAGTTGTAGAGAGCAATAAGGTCTCCCTTGAGCCTTCTCTTCTCCAGGCTAAGTAACCCCAGCTCCCTCAGCCTCTCCTCATAGGGCTTGTGCTCCAAAACATTTTGCTCTCATGAGTGTGGGAAAAGTACCGGACACTGACATCTCTGAGGCTCATCTATGTCTCTGAATGTGCTTTGAGATCCACAGTTAAATTCTGCAGTACAAATATTGCATTTTTCACTACTGAGATGTTTTCCCACCTGAAATTTAAATTTTTTCCTTATGCCGTGTTACCCAAGCTGTTAACAATCTTGTTTTCTGTTTTTGCTGTCACATGAAGAGAGTGCAAATCATCACTGTAGCAACTCTATGGCTGTAGAACAAAAAGACAAAAGTGTTACTGTTCTCCTTGAAGCATCAGCCACAGATGGGTGTTTTTTTTTCAAGTGTTTTCATCAACTGGTAGCAAAACCCTCTTCACCATTACATTTGTGTGCTTTCTGTTTGGGTTCAAATCCAGGTCCCCACTTAGCTAGCTGAAGTCAGGAAAACTGGTCCAGGTAGAACATGGCAAAGCAGAACTCCAACAAGGAAGGAAAGAGGATTACAACACATTTTATCAATGAAAATATCTGTCATTGCTCTGAGCTTGCACTGTCTGAATGGCCTCGCTTGTTGGCATCAGGGTGCTCTGTGCTTGACTGAAGCTGTTCACATCTTTGCAGGCTTAGTTTTGCTTAGCTTCCTCTGGTTTGTCATTGCAGCACAGGAAATTCTCTGAGGCCCTTTGAAGGAAGGAGGTGACAGAGGTGAATTATTTTTGATCTGTGGTCAAACAGACGGTACTTTCAATGCAAAAGGAGGGCAAACAGAACAGGCTTTATTGTAGAGTCCTCCTGATTTCCCATTTCAGTCCACCCTGTGTCTCTCTGTGTTTTGCTGTACTGGGAGATAGCTCGTCTTGCTTCCCCGGTGCCTTGCTTCCCTGCCTGTTGCCAGCCTCACTGGGGGCTGCCCCGCATTCATGCACAAGCACTCTTCATAGAGAGAGTAATTGCCCATTGGAATGGGCTGCCCGGGGAGGTGGTGGAGTTGCTGTCACTGGGGGTGTTTAGGAGGAGACTTGATGGGTGCTTGGTGCCATGGTTTAGTTCATTAGATAGTGTTGGATGATAGGTTGGACACGATGATCTCGAAGGTCTCTTCCAACCTGCTCTGCTCTATTCTATTCTATTCTATAACACAGGCAGTGTGAGTATTTACAATACAATAAATCCAGGTTGGAAGAGACCTTCAAGATCATCGTGTCCAACCTATCAACCAATCCAACCCACCTAAACAACTAGATCATGGCATCAAGTACCCCATCAAGTCTCCTCCTGAATACCTCCAATGATGGTGACTCCACCACCTCCCTGGGCAGACCATTCCAATGGGCAATCACTCTTTCTGTATAGAACTTCCTCCTAACATCCAGTCTAAACTTCCCCTGGTGCAGCCTGAGACTGTGTCCTCTTGTTCTGGTGCTGGCTGCCTGGGAAAAGAGACCAACCTCTGCCTGGCCACAATCACCCTTCAGGTAGTTGTAGAGAGCAATAAGCTCTCCTGGACCCCTTTCTGCTACATGAAAGCCTTGTCCCATACAATCAGGGACATAATGGGATAAAACCTGGCAGAGAACATAGCTCAGCTACTGTTGACAGCAGGATGAAGTTAAGGAGTGATTTCTCCTTCCCAGCAATATGCTTTCTCATCTTTGTTCATTTGTGGTATGAGTACATCTTCAAGACCCAATCTCTATATTTTCCCCACAAAAGAACAAAAAGAAGATTTATGTTAGAGAAATGCTTGATTACTTTTGAAGATTTATAGTCTTCTCACCCTTTCCCTAGTACAGGGTTCTCTAATAATCATGCATAGTCTTACTTTATAATAATGTTGGGAGTTTGTTGAAAAATGCCTCCAAGAGAAATCTAGATGTCAGCTAGTCAAAGCAAAAGTCGTGTCACTGCTGTAGTGCTTTCATCATTATGTGAGATAAAGGGGATTCTGATGGAAGATATTTGTAAAAGATACATTTCTGAAACCTCTCTTAGCAGCAGGGCCCCCAGGACACTCTCAGCTGGTACAGCCTGTTCTCGAGCTTCAGGACAAAGCTGTGTTCAAGTTTATCTTGTTTCACCAGCCATTCTTTCTAAGGTCCTAATTGTGTACTGCTCCCCACCTGTCTGTCTTCTGGATTAGTGTGCTAAGAAGATGAAAAGCTCTAAATACTGTGGTTTGGAAATAAAATATTATAAGCATCTTATGGTTTGGCTATTTTTGGTTTGCCTCCGGAAAAATTGTCCGTCTTCTCCGTGTACCAGCTTTGGTCTCAGCAGGGTATCTTTTTCTCCTTCTTCTTGAAAGGAGGCAGCAGCAGCTCCTTCACTCATAACCAGCTCTCAGGAATTACAGATACCATAGTGCAGGCTTGCCTAACGTGCCTTCAGGCTATATGTAGCCATCTTCATAATGGCAAGAGCCCTAAGAGACAAATACTATCCCATCGAAATTCAGGATGGTTTAGGAATAATTTACAGTGTGTAGCTGGGTTAGTCTTTGCTCTCAGCAGAGGACTATTTCCATATATGATCCCTGGTTTCTTTCCTTTTCTTTCCTTCCTCTTCACAGGCCACTCTTTGATGACACAGCCCAACACTAACAGGGCAGGTGCTGGTGTCATTGTCCCTTCCCTTGTGTTTTAGGGAGTTGAGAGGTGTCTTGTTAAGCAGATGTGAAGGTCTGGTCTGTTAAATGTGATTTGGATGTGGGTGCAGATCGCCTTCCATGCTTTGCACCTCAAAACACTTATCAGGATGCGATTATGGCAGCTGTGGTACCTTGTGCATGATCAAGAGCCCCAGGGTTCTCCTGAACCAGCATTTTCTGTCAGTGTCTCAAAATTTAGGTGAACATTCGAATGCAGACAGGGATCCTGTAAGTGCCCATTTATATGTGTCTATGTAATTCTTGGTCAAGGAGTAAATGAGAAGGAAGCTAGAAGGCCAATATTTGGAGCCCTGCTGGCAATAAACTACCTAGGAGTGACTCTGCCCAACTCACCTGTGTGCAAAATGGGTATGGCAGAGCCTTCTGCTCAGGACAACTGCTGGCTTTATGCCACATCAGTCCTGGAGAGTGTGAACAAGCTGTGGGGTGAGAGCCTGAGACTCCGGGCAAGCCCAGGTGCTGGCTTTGGGGTGAGCTGTGGGCTGTATTTGCAGGGGCAGAAAGAGGAGCCTGTGATTTTGTGCAAGGACAGACAGAGAAATGCAGACTTTACCCTGGCTAATCACAGCCTCCCTCAGGAAGCATGAGCAGCTGTGTAGGAAATGGCATTTTAAGAAACTGTTAAATTAGCAGTGGGGAGTAATTGCATTGCATCTTGTGTATTACTTTTGTCAGGTCTCCTGGATTTAAGTTGTTTGTTTATTAAAATGAAGAACCCCGAGAACTCTCCTGCCTGCAAAAGTCTCAGGCAGGGTGTTGCTGCTTGCCGTAACATAACAGCCTGTATTAACATGCTGCAGTTTCAGCATAAAATCACAGAAGATATAGGATCATTACTCTGCATTAAAGAATTAATTATGCTGCTTAGTTTATGGGAAGAATTATGCATTGGTAGTAGAGAGCATGATCTTGCAGGTAGCAGAGATGAGTGACCAAAATAATGAAAGTAACTTCTGCAGTCCATCCTGCACCTGACCAGAACATCCATCATGTCTGAAATCCCACTTGTGCCCATGTCAGGGTGGTGCAGAGCTATTACCCCTAGCGAAGATCCCCTGGGATATTTCAAGGGAGGAAGATGTTAATTTCCCCATTAAAGCAATGCCTTTTGGTCCTTATCTGAGGTGGAAAGTGGAGGTGTTGGCCTCAAAACTATAGGGTAGATCCATTCCTCTGCTTCCTTTCCACTCTAACTCTCAGTCTACAGAGGGGTGAGAGGTTCTCCTTGTGCCATGCCCTCTTGTTAATGTTTCTAAGAGAGGTGTGCCCCTGCACCATCTTGGCAGTAGCAGGGTCTTTTTCCCAAAGGCTTGTCAAAGCATCCTTCAGTTATCCCTGCAATGCTTTTATCTATTTATAGATAAACAGTATTTAAAGGGAACAAATGGTCTGTGTGATCATTCCTGTGTTCATTTTTTAGTGCATTTAATTCCCGATGCTGACACTTTGTTTCTCAAAGTGGGATTAAAATTGCCGAGGATAAACAGTGCCAACATTACACATGGCAATAGAGAGGGGCCTGTGTAAAGCTCAGCCAGGGTTCTTTATTGACAAAGTCTAATTAAAAATGGAAGAAGTTAAAGATTTTTGTTGTTGTTAGTCAGATGTCCTGGCATGAACTATCTCGTGCAGCTATTCTTTTTGTGGCAGCACGAAGGGAGTTAAATCACGGGTTAGTAGAAGGCTTTGTTGCCGGTGTCAGCGGTCTCTGAGCACTCAAGAAAACCATGGGCTGGAACATGCCATTTCCATGAACAGCATGGCTAAACCCTTCAGCACAGCTGCCTTCTCTGTATGTATTCTATTTAAAAATCTTAAATTCATTTCCTGGAGCAATTCCTCAATGCAGCCAGATTGAGCATCAAAGGATTGCCCAAAGCTCTGGGGTAGACCTATTTATTAAGGCTGATTAACAGGATGAACATACTGTATATGAATTAATGGCTTTCTTAAATATTGGACCTCCAAGAGTTTGTAAACATGTCTCTGGAGAAACTGGTTAGGAGGTAGTGCTACAGCCATTGCTCTGCATTTTAGTTGCTCCTGGAAGTTCTATTCAATTTATTCAGTGGTTAGATGAATATCATGTTTATAACAGTAAGGGGTGTAGAGGATGTGTCTCAGAATTAAGATCAATGTTTCATTTCTTTGGTTTTGGAGGGGATGAACAATGACTTATGAACAGCTTTGTTGCACAGTGTGTTTTACTTTAGGTTTACTGACGAGTGTTGTTTTCTTCAGGCAGCAAGCTGGCAGGGAATATTGCAAACAGTGACCTCATTTATCCTACTAGAGCTCACTCTTCTTGATGGTTTCATCAGCCAGTGGGAAGACATTTACTGCTCAACTGCTCCCAGCAAAGCTCGGGCTTATTCTTAGCTCAGTGAACTCAGAGAATATTCTCAACATTGCATCAGCTTAAACAGTGTTATACTCATCTTATAGGGTACCAAATTTTGTTGCTGAGCTAGAAGCTGGAGCAGGCCCCCAGCAATTCAGTTAGTTCATTGATGTATTTATTATAGTTTTGAGCAGGCTGTGCACTAAGGCTGTATATAAGGCTGTACATAATTTGAACCTTATTAACTGGGAACCATTTACAAAAATAGAGCAGAAGAGTGGCTTAATGAAACTGTTATTTTTCCTCATTCATGAATGATGAAGGAATATCTACACATACATAATATTACTGCTCTGATTTTTGGGAAAGCAGATACTGAAGCTGTTGCTGATTTTTTCACTTTCCTAACTATTTTTAACTTTTAGTGTGGAACTGACAGGAATGTTTTTTACATAAGTTGGGGTCTGTAGATCAACCAATAATGAAATGAAGTTTCTCAAAGAAAAACAAAACAAACCAAGCAAAAAAACCCCACCCCCAAACACCCCCCCCCCAAAACACCCCAAAACCCAAAGTAAACAACAAAAGAACCCCCAAAATCCAACTGTTTTCTAAAAACAGTTACCTGAAGAGTCTCCTGCTCCCAATTAGTTGTTTTCATTTTGTAATGTCATGCTTCTTAGACTTTTTCTACAATACACAGATTGTGTGTGAAGGGCAAAGTGCAAAGCATCAGAACTCAAGTGTTTCTTTTTGTCTCATTACCATGAAATTAGCAATGCATACGTGTGGTGGTGAAGGGCAAAAGTATCCTTGCTGCAAGCTGGTAGACAGGAGCTTCTTGATTGCAGATTGTCAGGTTTCTTTTGTATGTGTCCTGGCAGTAATTTTGATGTGTATCATATTTAATGGAACTTCCTGGGGCATTTTGAAGACTTCACTAGTGCTGTAAGAGTTCCTATCCATAATATTTACTCAATACTGTTTAGTTTGAGCAAAGAAATGCATCTACACAGTTAGAAATAATGGTTATAAAAAATTCCATCAAGTTTTCAGACTTTGGACTTTTAAAACTCATAATTACTACACAAAGTGTCTTTGCTGCCCTATTTTGCACAAAATCCCAGCAGGACATATGTGAGAGATCAGAGCAGAGTAAGGTACCTGCATCTTGTTTTGGGTTACTGATAGATTGGTTGGATAAACTGATGATGCTTTTTAGACAGCTTCTCCAGAGAAGAGACACTTTTTGGGCTTTATCTGTCTGTCTATCTATCTATATATATATCTATAAATACATGAAAATATTTTTCCAGTGGCTATTTACAGATAAAATGGTTTGATTTGTCTTTTCTTCTGTGGTTCTGGAGAAAGAAGCATATTTCCAGAAAAAGAAGGCAGACAGCCTGTGTGTATGCTCAAATGCTTAGAGAGAGCTTTGATCTTGAGAGTGCAGGAAAGAAAAGGAACATTATTCTAGTTGTATGATGCCAAAGCTGCCTGCTGAATAATAAGCAAGACATTTTTGACAGTGTTTCACTGGCAGATCATATGTGAAAGGGGAGAAAGCAATAGTAAACTGAATGTGAGGGACAAGATCTGATCACTAGATGGTGAGCCTTTTGACAGAGTTGGTTAGGAGACTGAGCTGCTGCTTTGATGCCTTGCTGCGATGTGCACCAGAGAGGGGAGCAGTGACAGACTGGGAGGAGGCTGAGTACCAGAAGAAGCCTTCCCAGGGATACACTTGCCATAACACCATGTGGGAGGATGATGCGAGGTCAGCTTTTGGCCAGTGTCTAAAACATGTATCTTACTGTGTCATAAGAAGTTACTTGTTTTCTACTACCAAGATTTGTCTTTGAAAGCTATTTCTGTATCTGGCAGGAACATTTCTAGTTTAACTGAGAAAAAAAACCTGCAGTGGATGCACTGCCCAAGATGAATAATGTAAAACATGTACGACCGATAGGTTCCTGTCACATCTTTGTTCAATTTGAATAGATTGCTACAGCCATTAAGGTTAAAGGAAGGCTGACTACTAATAGTTGCTTTTTGAGTAACTGAAATCTCATCTGAGTTTACTAGCAAGACTTCATCATGTAATTCATTAATAGTAAACGTTTTTGGAAACTGCTGCTATTCAGATTACCTTTCCTGACTTCACATCTTTCTGGAATGGGTTGAACTCTGCTATTTGCTCTACAGCATACAACTGAGAGCAAATACATCCATCCCAGAGACAAGACTTGCTGGTTTGCTCTGGAAGCATAATGAACTCATACTGAATTCTCATTTATTCAGTATCTGCTGTCCGTACCACTGTATCAGTGTTTAATCCTTAACAAAGCTTCTTGTTACTGTTCTTAATTCCTGATTCTAAACCAAGATGCAAGCAGCATCAAGTTCCTGTACTATCCTTGTGCTGGACTTGGAAGCTAATTTGCTTTTCTGAATTAAAAAACAAACCAACCACAACACAACACAGTACTGTCACATGATTGAAACTGTTCTGATGATTTTATCTTTTTATTTGTTGTTCTCCTGAAGGATCAACCCCCCCCCCCACAATGTGCCCTAGCTCAGACAATGGGCTAAGCTCCTGAAGATAGAATAGAATAGAATAAACCAGGTTGGAAGAGACCTCCGAGATCATCATGTCCAATCTATCATCCAACACCATCTAATCAACTAAACCATGGCACCAAGCAAGATTATGCCCACCTGGACATTTCTTGGGGTCTTGATGGCCAAGGCAAATGTGTAGCACATGTGATTAACATTGTAAGCACCTGTGAATGTGCAAACCTGGACAATTCCTGGGGTCCAGATCCAGGTGTTGAACTGTTAGAGGGTAGGAGATCTCTGCAGAGGGACCTTGACAGGCTGGACAGATGGGCAGAGTCCAATGGCGTGAGATTTTAACACATCTAAGTGCTGGATTCAACACACTGGCCACAATAACCCCATGCAGTGCTACAGGTTGGGGTCAGAGTGGCTGGAATACAGGCAGGAAGAAAGGGACCTGGGGATGCTGGTGATAGTAGGCTGAACAAGAGCCAGCAGTGTGCCCAGGTGGCCAAGAAGGCCAATGGCCTCCTGGCCTGTATCAGGAACAGTGTGGCCAGCAGGAGCAGGGAGGTCACTGTGCCCCTGTACTCAGCACTGGTTAGGCCACACCTTGAGTCCTGTGTCCAGTTCTGGGCCCCTCAGTTTAGGAGAGATGTTGACTTGCTGGAACATGTCCAGAGAAGGGCAACAAAGCTGGGGAGGGGTTTGGAGCACAAACCCTATGAGGAGAGGCTGAGGGAGCTGGGGGCTGTTTAGCCTGGAGAAGAGGAGGCTCAGGGGAGACCTTATTGCTCTCTACAACTACCTGAAGGATGTTGTAGCCAGGTGGGGGTTGGTCTCTTCTCCCAGGCAACCAGCACCAGAACAAGAAGACACATTCTCCAGCTGTGCCAGGGGAAGTTTAGGCTGGAGGTTAGGAAGAAATTCTTCACAGAGAGAGTTGTTAGCCATTGGAGTGGGCTGCCTGTGGAGGTGGTGGAGTCACCATCACTGGAGGTGTTTAGGAAGAGACTGGATGGGGCACTTGGTGCCATGGTTTAGTTGATTAGATAGTGTTGGGTGATAGGTTGGAATTGATGATCTCAAAGGTCTTTTCCAACCTGGTCTCGTCTATTCTATTCTATATTTTTTTATAGATAAAGACAGTGTAAGGCTTGCACTAATGAATACATGATGAGTATGTGCCTTTCACTATGAATAATCTGGGCATGGTGTAGACTGCATAAACCCTTTGCTCTGTGCTTCACCCTGAGGTTCTGTTCCCAGTCACCCAGAGTGTCTTCATGTTTGGTCATTGCTGGCTTCTCTTTGGAGAAGCCCATCTCTTTCTTTTTAAAACAAAACTCATGTGTTATTTCTGGGTTTATTTTAGTGCAGGGATGACTGCTCATTGTAGGTGCTATTGTGGAGGATGCATTGAGTTTTCTTCTCTCCCAGTCCTTTCCACAGCCTCCATGTATTTCTCCAATATTACTCTGGAAAGCTTTGCACACACCATGGGGACATGCTTTCAGTACTTGCTGTATATCACCTCCCTTGTGTGCTGTTAAAGCAGGCTTTTAATAAAGCAACACAGGTCTTGTTTTATTTTGTGCATTTTGAACCAGAAAAGTCCCTCACAAATAAATATGTCAACAAAGATGCCTCATGGGACCCAGAGGAGACCTGCATCAAGTGCTGTGCAGCGTGGCTATAGCTAGCATAGCTCTGAGCACTGTGGGCAAAGCCTTTCTCTTCAAGATTTTTTATGGACTAGAGAGATTGGTATGGTCAATAATTTAGTATGCATTTTAAACACTTAGAGTAATTTAGTGTGCTACATAAGTGGGAGGGGAAAAAGCTCTATCTATTTTTCCAGTTCATTGTTCATGATGATAAAAGGAGTTTTATTAACTTCACAGTTGGTGCTACTCTGTTTAGCTCTTAATTTTTTTAATGTGTTTTATTTTAATGCCTTTAAAAATAACAGAATTTTACTGAGGTTTTTTGTGGTTTGGATTTTTTATTGCTATTATTATTTTGTCCTTTCTGGCTTCAATTGTCTCATTTGGAAGTTTCAATTATTACAATACAATACACCAGGTTGAAAGAGACCCTCAAGACCATCGCGTCCAACCCATCAACCAATCCAAACCACCTAAACAACTAAACCATGGCACCAAGCACCCCATCAAGTCTCCTCCTGAACACCTCCAATGAAGGTGACTCCACCACCTTCCTGGGCAGCCCATTCCAATAGGCAATCACTCTCTCTGTAAACCTTTCTCTCTCTCTGCATAGTATTTAAACCTAAGGAGGACCTTCCATAGCAAGCATGCCCAATACAGGCGCTGAGCCATGGTGGAAGGGCAGTCAAAGGCTGTATTCTCTTAGTTTGAAGGGTTGAGAATGCCATGTAAAACACATTTTCCAGTAATGCATTACTAAAACATTTCCTTCAGAGAAGGAAAACATCCATTACAGAAATTATGGACAAATAATACAGATGAAGAGTTCAAGATATGTCCTTGTCACTTACCTTTGCTGGAAGCAAGCACGTGTCGCTTGTGTACATTTACTTCCTCTGTAAAGCAGAGAACATTAACAATTTTTTATTTCTATTCTACTTCTGATACTTCTTTTGCTCTGTAAGGGTCCTTAAGAAGATGGCCAGTAATTCATCAAGAACTGGAGATATTTCTTATGATTTACAGACACTGGTAGCATGGATAGTAGAAAATCCTGCAAATAGGTAGGAAAGATAAAACCTGGATAAGAAACCAGAGCGTATGCAAGAGTTTGGCATGCTCAGGAAAAAGAACTTGATGAGGCAGTTCTTTAAGACAGGTTTAGGGATATTTTGTAGACAAAACTAGCAGCAATTTGCCACAAAAGTATTGTAAGATACAGGAAAAAAAAAAGAAAGTAAGGCATAAGGAAAAAGCAGGGATTGGAATAAGGAAACATGTAAGTAGTGCAGGCAGGCACTACTGTCAGAGGATTTTCTCTGCATGATATCTGCAGACAGTTCTTTTTGGAAAGGAGAGTTCTTTGTGGTGCAAACAATAGCCATAGAATGGAGGTGATTACCAAGGCAGCTTTGTAGGATGCTGTGTAACAGATAGATTATCACTTAAATTTACTGAAAAAGTGATGAGTATAAGCACTGCAAGTAATAGTTCAGCTTTGTGGTACATGCGTGGTACATCACTGAGTGAGGGTTTAGCAAGAGGCTCTGGAGCTGCATTCACACCCTAAGCAAAGTTTGAATGAATCACTGGAGCTTGACCACTCTTCATCAGAAAAACACCCTACATATTGAAAAGAGATTATTGGTATTGAGTGATGCTCTGTTCATTACTGTGATGGGCACCTAGTAATCCAGATCCAGGTTTACCGCAAAACAACAGTTACGTGTTCAAATAAGGATGCATGAATTCTCAGAAGGATCAGAGGAACTGGAAGGTGTTTTCTATTGTCTACATTCCAGGAGAGCAGTTCATTTATCTTGAGAGATCTACAGAATTCAAGAAGGCATTTTCAAGATGTGTGGAGAAGTCGATAAGAATTGTCTGCTTCAAAAACTTTCTTTGTTCAAGTATTGTATAAAAAGAATGTACAGAAGTGAAGGTCTGCAGTCCTAGATGGTTTCAGGGCTTACTCAAACAAAGCCATAGTAACTTTTGGGGGATCATCAAGGGCACAGCTTCAAACAGTGATTTATGTAGAGGTCTACGTTTGGATTCAAGCCCTGTGTTCTCTGCCTGAGGTAGCTGGCGTGCCTTTATCATCAGCAAAGCTCTCATCAAGGAGGGAAAACTGTGGCAACAATCTCTTCAGTAGTGCCTGTTCTACCTTTTCTTTAAAATGTGCTGGTTTCAGTCTGCTGCCAAAGGGGATCTTGTCATTGTCCTGGAATTTTCTGTTGGTGACTCCCATACCTTAATCCAATGAGATGCATAGTGAACCACTGTGCTCTGCCTAAGAAAACAACGGGCCCCAGTCTGGGTTTCATCTCTGCTAGAAACATCTCCTGTGATTTTGGTGGTGCTGCTCCAGACTTGTAGTTGAAATCAGAATCTGGCATGCTATGTTGCTTGAGAAGCTGTAAAACAAACAAACAAAACAAATCCAAACCAAATTAATATTCTTGTGAAGGTGCATGCTGTGCCCTGCAGCTTTCTAAAGCCAGATAAACTCTAATCACAGAATCACAGAATTACCAAGGTTGGAAGAGACCTCAAAGAACATCAAGTCCAACCTGTCATCACAGACCTCATGACTAAACCATGGCACTCAGTGCCACATCCAATCCCCTCTTGAACACCTCCAGGGACGGTGGCTCCACCACCTCCCTAGGCAGCACATTCCAATGGCTAACAGCTCTCAGTGAAGAACTTTCTCCTCACCTTGAGCCTAAATCTCCCCTGGCGCAGCTGGAGACTGTGTCCTCTTGTTCTGGTGCTGGTTGCCTGGGAGAAGAGACCAACCCCCACCTGGCTACAACCACCCTATAGGTAGTTGTAGAAGGTAATAAGGTCACCCCTGAGCCTCCTCTTCTCCAGGCTAAGCAACCCCAGCTCTCTCAGCCTCCTCTCATAGGGTTTGTGCTCCAAACCCCTCCCCAGCTTTGTTGCCCTTCTCTGGACACATTCCTTTTGTCTATTTTCTATCAAGTGGCTCTTAACCTGTAAATAGGGAAATAGGGGACTGATTCATGGCAACCTACAAAAAGAGAATTATTTCCAGGAAATTGAAGAACATTTCAGATGCTGAAATTGGGAAGGAAAATAAAAAAGGCAAAGAAAAGAAACAAGGCATCCCTGTATATCTTACTTTTCTGTAGTCAGCAAATGAAAAAGACTGATGTGCAAACTCGTGCCATTCATCATCTTTCTCAAAAGTCATCTTCATTTCAGTGTTTGACAATATATAAAATCTTAGGCATGTGTGTGGAATACTAATTGAGACAGTTTTACACATAATGGTACCTCAAACGTGTTGAACTAATGATTACTTCTCCGGCAGTTCAGCGTTACGTACTTTGAAGACTGGCTCTGATCCATGTTGGTATTGTAAGTATAGAGATCAGAACTCTTCTGACTAATAGGGTGAGGCACCAAACAAATACTGAAACTTGAAATGCTGTGTGCAAATTGTTATCTCCTGCCTAATAATAAGCCCCATGGATTTGGCAGGCTGAAGAGAGAGTGTGGAGCCACCAAAAAGTATTTAGTTGTGAAATGTGCCATGCACGGTTGGTGTCTTCTCCCAGGCAACCAGCACCAGAACAAGAGGACACAGTCTCAAGCTGTGCCAGGGGAGGTTTAGGCTGGATGTTAGGAAGAAGTTCTTCACAGAAAGAGTGGTTGGCCATTGGAATGGGCTGCCCAGGGAGGTGGTGGAGTCACTATCACTGGAAGTGTTTAGGAAGAGACTGGATGGGATGCTTGGTGCCATGGTTTAGTTGATTAGATAGTAGTGGATGATAGATTGGACTTGATGATCTTGAAGGTCTCTTCCAACCTGGTATATTATATTATATTATATTATATTATTATATTATATTCCATTCCATTCTTTCTCAGGTGCCTGTTTGCATTGGAGACCATAACCATGGGGAACACCTAGAAAGTTTTCTTGAAACTTATTGAATCAGAATGTTTACAAAGCAATACATTCTCCTAATATTATCTGCCACCAACAGTCCCAGGAAAAATGCATCTTTTAGATAAGAACCAGTGGAGGAAAAAAAAATTAATAACAATGTCTGTTCAGGACAGGTGTGTCATGATGGACATGCAGGGGATGAGTAATAGTAGCTCTTGTTAAAATGAAGTTAAAGAAATGTTTATAAAAAGTGCTTACTTTGTGGGAGAAAGATTTGAGAGAGCTGGGTTTCATTACACTCTCTTTAGTGATGCGCACATGAGCGTGATGTGAGGTAGGCAATTTTACTGGCTTAGCTGTAGAAGAGCTTCTGTAGTTATGAATTGTCTCTTTTGCTGCTGCCATCAGTAGCAGAAGTGAAAAAAGAAGAGACTTTTCTCCATTAGAAACTTCTGGGGAAGATGAAGGATTGTTCTTCCTGGTAGAGTACTTAGTACATGCACAGTTTTAGGTTTGGAAGTGGCCTCACTGTGTAGAGGCAATGGAAGTTGTTTCATCTCTGGATGAACATCAAAGGAAAGTGAGCTGCTGGCTTGCAGGTTTCCTGCAAAGCTGCTTAAGAGTTACAGTGTGTGTGCACCTCAGCCTCTGCTAGAAAAGCAGAGTATCCCTTTTCCCATCCCGTTGTCTGGCTGCATATGATGGGCTTTCACTGACTACAGGGGAGGAGAGCTTATTGCACATTTCTGTGGTTGCTGCTGTTTTGCTTGGTCTTGCTGTTAGGAGGAGTGCAGAAATAGTGAAGTTTCCAGGAGGAAACTTGTTTGTAAAGGATCCAGCATGAGTGAAGGGACACATGCTCTTGCTTTGCTCAAGACTGCACAGCTTGCGTTCATGCAGGCGCCCAGTAGCTCCATGGGTGCAGGGGTCAGCCTTCAAGCTTCTTCCCTGTGGTTGCATCCTCTCTTCAGAGGCTTTCCCCATGAACAAGTGTTGATAGTAGAGTAGTTGGGTCTTCTCTGAAACCAGAAATTTCCATCATGTATCTCACCCCTGCTGCCCATTCTTTCTCTGATATGGATGGATTTCCAAAAGTCTGTTTCCATTTGTGACAACACCTATTGCTTGTTAACTAACATCTCTTACCATTACCTCCAACTGATCTGTCTTTGGAGAGGGATTGCTGTGAAAGCTTTTATTTTAAGGCAAAATGTAGAGCTGTAGCAGATTTGCCTTCTGGCTGATATGCATTGAGTGAACTCTTGCTCCTCAAGCAGCTTTAATTCCTGACTTAAAACTGAGCAGTGCTTCATACCCTTGCTCCATACCCTGCATTTAGGATGATCCTCCAGCTGTAATGGTGAAAACACCACCACTCTTCTGGCTGCAATCCTCCTTCCTCCAAAAGTCATTAAAACTGCTTTGTGAATACAGTCTACATAGCTGGGTCTAGGCTGGTGGAAACTGGGAGCTGCTTCCTGCTTCCACTTGTGCCTCCATGCTTAAGTTCAGCATGAAATGAATTGGTATAGTTCTGATAAATTGTGTCCTTCACTCCCTTTGCAATAAGTATTATTTTCTCTTGGGAATGAAAGTGTCTGTAACTTTGGCACTCCTTCTGTCTTGCACAGAGTTAGAAGAGAATTGTATTTTCAGAGTTATCAACTGTTGAAATAATTTTTTTTGCAATGATCTGTTATATTTTAATTAAAAGGTCATATTGAAGACTGAAGTCTATTTTTTGTGTGTAATGGATCTGCTTCTCAAGTGCCTTTGTTCATTAAAATTACAAAATTAAAATAGAAAAAATAGACAAGGGAAGTGAGGCATATTATACTATTACTTTCATGTTTGGTTTTGAAGGTAAAACTATGTCAAAATGATAATTAGGTTTTGTCCTCAAAATGGCCTTGCCTAGAGTACGTGCGTTGATGGGGAAAAAACTCTGGTACTTCTTCCTTTCTGGAGTTAGACAATTCCTAGCTAAGTAGGCTCAGAATGCTTCCAACCACGGCACTAAAATAGAATTACAATACCTAAACCCAGGATACCTGTAAGCTGTAAATTCATGTGTGAGGAGTAGAAGCCTCATTCTGAAGACACGCACTCTGGAATTGATTTTACTTGGAAAAATGTATACTGCTGTATTATGTTAGAACTGTGGACCTGTGGGTGGCAAAATGGCACCCTTCCTAAACTCATTTGGTTTCAGTGCTTTTACATCCCAGTTTTAATGTGTGCTGTTGGTTTTTTCTGCCCTCTGAACTTAAGATAGGTATTTCTATTTGATATGCAAAAGTATTTATATATCCTTGAAATTAGATGCACTAAATAACAAAATGTACTTCCTGTGGTGGAAGAGGTCATGTACTAGGATAACTTTCCCCTGTTGGAAGGTGCTTTTGATGTCTGAAGTAGGTTGGTGTTCTTTGTATGAGCACATTCTGAGGATAAATCAGTATTTCATCTTCACTTGAGCAACACAGCTCATGTTGGCTGCTTTGGGGTCCTGTGGGCTTCCCAGTTAAGAGGCTGTCTGCAGCGGCTGCATCGATCCCTGTATCGGTTAAAGTTTTCTGCACTGGGATTTAATTACTGATTCCCAAAAAATCATAGAATGGTTTGGGTTGGAAGGGACCTTCAAAGGCCATCTAGTCCAACCCTCCTGCAGTGAGAAGGGACATTTTCCATTAGATCAGGTTGCCCAGAGCCCCGTATACATGAAAGGCTTGATCCCCTCTAATATCTCAGCTAAGCTTTGTAAGTAAGGGAGGATTCTAGTCAGGTAGACAGATTTTCTCTGATTATTCACTGAGATAGTAAAAACTAAAATTAGTGTTGTAGCTCAAAACCATTTCAACTGGTACTTAATGTTTGCTTTTATGATTTCTTTTTGGTTTGAAGGGAGAATGCCTGAGTAGTATGGGGAAGATTTGCATGCTACTACCTGTACATACTAAAGTATAGGGAAATTAAAATGCAGTGCTTTTCAGAGTACTTTAACTTGATTAGGATGTTAGTGGAACTGTTTGTACTAAGGTAAAGTAAGTAATCTCCATTGAAATAAAGAGACTTAATTTAGCTGCTATTAAAAGCGTGACCCTGAGAGGCTGCTGAGGACTTTAAATCAGGTCTGAGGTCCATCCATGCTTCTGCATAATCCATTCGTAATGAATGAATCCTTACAAAGTATGTGCAGTACAAATACATTTACAGATTACACACTCCAAATCGCTAATTCACATTAAAAAAACCAGAACCAATTGTTCATAAGCATGACTTGTTTTGCCTCCTCTCTTATGAGTGGAAAAGGAAATGCTTCTGAAATGTATGTGAAATTTCTCACATTTTGGGGGGAGAATTTTTGGGGGAAAAGATCAAATTTTAAATATTAATTCCGAAAAGAAGCATACTTTTTTTCCCTCAGTCTAACTCATAACTAGCATAATAATATACTACCTCTCTCCACCTACTGATCAAAAGTAAACCTCAAATGTATAAAAGCTGAGGTTCCTTTAGTGAGTCAGAGCACAGTCCACACCCAAACCTTGTATTCTAGATTGACTCAATTTCAACAACGAATGACTCGTTCATGTAATTATACCTTTCATTTGTATCTATGGCATCTGCTCAAGGTTGCTCCACTAAACATTTACACTTTCTGAAGTTTCTTATTGTCATTTCTGACCTTCTGAAGTTTTGCTTGTTGCTAGGCAGGGCATAGGAGTATCATTGTCCTTCCAGCTGTATTGCTGCATATTAGTTATGAGGCAGTCATTGTGCATGCACAAAGTTTGATATAAAGTAGTGTTTCTTGTAACTACTGCATAGACGTGTAATGTGCTACCTTCATTCAGAGATCCAATGTTATCAAAAGAAGAGTGAATTGACAGAAGTTGTTTTTGGTCTACTTTAGGAAGGAAATGTGTGGATTTTATTCAGTGGGAGAGCTACTTATTTTGATAAATCTTTTTTTGATGTGGTCTAATAAAATTGCAGCATTAATCCTGGAGATTACCAAGTATTTGGAGAGAATGCAAATTGTCTTTGCATTGTGCATGATGCTCAAAGCGCTGCAGAAGTACAGGAGCTACTGAAAGCTGTGTAACAACTCCATTAATTCACACAGCAAGCAGTGCAGATGCATCACTAGTGAATATCTGCAGGGTTCCATGCATCAGTGTGAACATTCCCAGGGACTGCAGAGTTGGAACTCACCCTTGCCTCTCTCATGGAGTAGTGAAACAATGTTACCAGATTCACAGGCATTATAAATTTGAAGATCGTTAAAATGATGCCTAGATACTACTTTTAATGATTTTTTTAGGTGAAATATATTTGACCATGAATTGGTTTCACAATGCAACATGCACATTGCTCATAAAGGAATTTTTACTTGAGTCTTATTTAATACTGTTATTTTCAAAGAAACCTTATGTGCTTATATGCATTAAAATGTTAGAAGGTATTCTTAGACCATGAGCATTGATAAAGCAGAGTGATTTGGCTTATCTTTCATGTTCTTAATGGTCACTGTAGATAAAAGGGCTACTTACACTTCTAGATAGTAAAACTGTAATGTAGAGAAAATGAGAATTTGGAAGGGAGAAGATAGAGTTATATGGTGTCTGTTAAAATGTGGAAAGGTAAAGATGAGAGGGAACAGAAAGCTTTTGAAGAAATGAAGGTAATTAAACTCTCTTCTACCAGTGTTAGGGGTAACAAAAACAAGAGCAAGAGTAGAAATGGGCTAGATGGGAAGGGAATAAAATTTCAGTGACCTGCTGCAGCAACTCTTCTCTGCTTGTACTTCCAGTTTTATGAAACTGAATAAGGGAAATGGTTTTCCAATGATTTGGAGATAAACAAGGATTTCAGCAATTTAAAGAGAAGTCTTCAAACAGTAGCCCAAAGTTCAAAAGTTTGAGTAGATACACCTGGAGACTGAGTTAGTTAATGTATTGTAAAGCAGCAAGCCAGTTGTATGAATCCAAGAATTATTAAGACTACTGGAAATTGCACCTCAGGTGGTAATTTTTAACATCTCATTTTGAATGACTGCGTAGACCAGGGTTGTGATTTTCCTTAGTCCTTATGCTAGGCGATTTCTTCTGTGGCACAATGGCAGGATGAAAAAACTTCTGAGGGCTCAGAAACCAGTCAAGGAAAGACTAATTACTACCTAGGGAATTTTATTCTGTGGCTTTATCTTCTGAAATGGACAAGCACCAGTGTTCAAATAAAAACGTTCTAGTGCTCGAAATCCACTACTAGCAGGTTGCGTTCTCAGTCTGCTGAAAACTTCACTGATATTAGATGCTTCTCTATTGTTTTTTTCCTCTAAGCTCTAATTACATGAATGAACTATGCTAAATGCTGTGTTTTCATGAAGCTTTGAAAAGATAGATTTGCCTCCTTGCAAAACTTTGAATGGCTGAATTTATGTGCTTTGTCTTCTGAGGGTTGGGTTGTTTGGTTTTCGTTTGTTTGTTTGTTTTTTTTTTCCCCATAGAATTTCTCATCTTTGGCTATGGTGAACCCTGACACCAGTTAAATGTAGCCTTAGATGGAAAGCTGACAAATGAGAGTGAAGATTTGTAAATAAGGAGGAGGCAAAAAAAAGAGTGGAAAAATAATTAAGCTTTCATGTTTAGATAATCATGGATGTTTCTGTAGAGAAAAAATTTCCTGCTCATGTTGAGTAATATTCTCTGTTGACCTCGTATCATCTATTTTATTGAGGTATTAAGCTGCAGTCAGGCTCAGAACCCCTTATAATGATAAAATACTTCAGTTTTGGCAAATTTGTGGAGTGGTTTTGGTAGAAAGCTAAATAAACTGAAGGGGGTTAAAGAGCATGACTGATGTTTTGGCTACTTTGGGGCCTGTATTTCTGTTAGCGTAGGCAAAACATTTTTCAGTATAGTGTTTGTGCCACTATTTGCTATACTATTGAAGTTTAAACCCTATATTTTACTTATCAGTCTAAGCTAAGTATAAAAATTACTGTTGTAATTCAGAAGACAGTACCAATAAAAGAGGGTGTGATGAAAATCAGATATATAATGCAATGTGATCGTTGTCCTTATATATGATTTATGTTTAATGCTATCTAGCAATAGCTGGATCTGCCCTTAATTTAACTGTCATTTATGGGCACAGGTATCAGGATAGATAGGGATCATGAAGATATCTCCTTTGAGATGAGAGTGGCCTCATTATAATTCGTTTTTCATAAGAATGAGTCTTGGTAAACCCAGTTACAGAAGAAGGAATCTCTGGGGAGTAGAGCTGTATATGGTGCTTTGCTGTTGAGCTTTTCTATCTGTGTATGCTCTATATGACAAGGATATTTCAGAAGTTGTCTTTACATTTGTGCGCAATTAGTGTACTGATTTCTTCCATTCATGTGCCTAATTACACGGTGGAGCCTGCAAAATCAACTTGGCTGCAGTCAGAGCACAAGTAATTGCACTTCAATTAGAGCACGAGTGGAGGACTCGTGAAGATTTGCAGCCTGATGCGTGGTCATGAAGGAAAGCTCGAGTATTGTTTGTGGGCATCCTGATAAGCAGCTGTAGTTAAGGCATATGATTTGATCTTCTCCTTTGTTTTATAACAATAGCTTGACTTGTCATCTCAATCATATGTTTTTCTTTTCTTGTAACCTTTGCATTAACACAGTAATTACTGGGTGGCTGTCACATTACAGAACAAGGAGTCTCTTTTTTTAAGCAGTTTATGCTCTTTTCTTGCTTGGCGTGCTCAAATATTGAAGTTACAGTCTTAAAAAAAATACTTGACAAAAGCACCGTGGGTTTTTTATGGCTCACTTGCAGGGCTACCTAAACGTGCAACTAATAACTCAGGGAAGGATAGAAAACAGAAAAAAACCATTATTATTGCCATGTCTTGCAGTGCATTGAGTACTGACACAGAATATTCAGAAAGGAGGTTAAGTATGTTTCTTGGTAGATACTGAGTGGTATATAGACAGCTTGGGTACATTGTAGTCTTTGCTTCTTTGGTAAGGGCATCCAAAGGAATTAATGTGTATATTTAGTAGTTTTTTGAACTAGAAAAACTCAACAGCTAAGACTGTAAGTAGGTATTCTTTAATAATTTATGTAGAGTGCTAAACACGTCACAGGAATATGGGGGGGAGGTGTGTTTCCCCACCAAATGTGTGCATCGGAATTCAAGTTTTACAGAGTTAATATACAGTTAGCTACTACATCTTTATGCTATTTCCTTCCTCTGGGTTGCATTTTCCTCTCCACATAGGCTCTTTTGGTCGTATTTTCCCATTCTGCTGCTCACGTCTGCAGAAACAAGCTGGTCTGTCCCCAGCCTGTTACTTGTGAGGCTTGTGATGGCCAAGACCAAGTTTTGTCAGAACCACTTTGGTTTGTTTTGCCCGTTTTATCTTTCCTATGTTGGACGTGTTAGTGAGGAAGTTAGAAAGGATGGAGTGCAGTCTCTGGGTTTTGTTTCCCACTTAATGTGCTGCACAAGTTACTTTCGTAGTAGGTTTTTGTTTTCAATGCCATGTACCCAGCAAAGAGACATGGTGATTTGCCTGATGTCTCCACAATCTTGATTTGAGGAGTTGTTTCGTCCATGGGCCACTGTGGCCAGAGAAATCAGGGGGCAGCATGTGAGCCAGCTGCTCAGTTGGTCATTGGTGTGTATCATATAGCTTCAAGGCTAGTTTAATGTATTCGAAGTTTGATCCTGTGGGAAAGCTGCCTGCAGTTGTAACTAATAATTGTAATATAGCTGCTCCCAGAAAATAAATTGTTTGCACCAAAGGAGACAAGGTTATGAAGGATGATCGGTTTTTCGAGAGGGAATAAGCCACATACAGTACTATGAGCTGTAGAAAACAGAAAAAGAAAAGAAAACCACAGGGTTAGAATCAACAGAAAAATGTGAAGAAGGAAACTTTCCTGCAAAAGTCAGATATTAACTACCCCTGCACTTTGATAGATGCCATTCCCTTTTTGTCAAATAAATAAAAAATGAATCTTGACAGATTTCCACGCATTTCTAAAGAGGTTGTTAATAAGTACACTTGTCTGTGAAGCACAGCACACTTACTGTGGGTGCTTGTTTTAGTTTGATATCTTCCTG
>CM026887.1:39773922-39824984 GCA_015227895.2 Colaptes auratus | reverse complement strand
TGATACCACCCAAGGAAGCTGCTATATGACAATGCTTTCTCATTTGCCACTAGTGTAATTCTGGCCCATCTGATTCCCTTTATGCATTGCCGTTTGGTCAATGCCTGTCTGACACTGTGCAACGATAGAGAGGGAAACTAAGCTCTGCTTCTGCATTCAAGGAAAGTGCCTAATTATCTGGTTATATTTCTCCCTGTTTCAGGGCTTATTTGTCCAGAGCTACATTTCTTAGAGATCACAGAATGCTAGGAGTTGGGAGGGATGTCAAAAGGTTGTCTATTCCAACCCCCCTACAAGAGCAGGATCCCCTAGAGTAGGTCACACAGGTACACATCCATGTGGGTTTTGGATGTCTCCAATGAAGGAGACTTCACAGCTTCTCTGGGTAGCCTGTTCCAGTGCTCTGTCACCCTCACAGTGAAAAAGGTTTTCTTCATGTTTACGTGGAACCCCCCTCTATGCTGCAGTTTGCACCTGTTGCCCCTTGTCCTGTCATTGGACATCACTGAGAAGAGCCTGGCTCCAGACTCCTGACACTCACCCTTTACATATTTTAAAACTTTAAGTCTCCTTTTCTCCAAGCTAAAGAGAGCCAGCTCCCTCAGCCTTTCCTCATAAGAGAGATGTTCCTCTCTCTTGAATTAAGCACACCCAACCCATGGAGGCATAGTCATAAGGGGCAGCATTTAGATCTGTCTTCTGAACAAAGGCTAAATAGCTCCTGACAAAGCCAGAAGCTGGAAAAGTTGCGGATCTGCAACTTTTTTGATAGCAAGACAATAACAATTTCCAATATGATATTTTTCCAACGCTTTCTTTGAAGCTCAAAAATATGTTCTCCTGAGAAGAGACTAAACTCTTGGGGTCAAAATCTTCACAAACTTCTTTTTAAAGAGCAAATCTCTCTCTAGTGAATATCCCAATGCAAAATCTCCACGGGCTTGACTGACTGTCGTTTCACCTCATACAGCAGGAACTGATATTTTAAGTACATAACCAGCTGATTTTACCTCCTCTGTCATGGAGTCAGGGATCTGTTGGTTAATGAAATACTGTACAGAGATTAATGGGGAAAAACTTTAAATCTTACTTTTGTTTTACTGAATTCCAGATTGTGAGCCGTGTTAGGTGGGGGAAATGAGTCAGGTGACTTTTTTTTTAATTAGTTTTCCTTTTGTCAATGGAGAAGTCAGCTGTCAGCTCGTGGCTTGGACAGCAGCACTCTCTGCTGGGTTAGGAACTGGCTGGAGGGCCAACGCCACAGGGTGATGGTGAATGGTGCCACATCCACCTGGCAGGCAGTCACTAGTGGTGTCCCCCAGGGATCAGTGCTGGGCCCCATGCTCTTTAATATCTGTATTGATGTGTATGAAGGTATTGAGTCCATCATCAGTATGTTTGCAGATGACACCAAACTGGAGGCAGGTGTTGATCTGTTGATCTGGCAGAGGGTGGGAGATCTCTGCAGAGGGACTTTGACAGGCTGGACAGATGGGCAGAGTCCAAGAGCATGAGATTTAACACATCTAAGTGCTGGGTTCTATACATTGGCCACAACAACCCCAGGCAGTGCTGCAGGCTGGGGTCAGAGTGGCTGGAGAGTGGCCAGAGAGTGGCCAGGCAGAAAGGGACCGGGGGGTACTGGTTGACAATATGCTGAACATGAGCCATCAGTGTGCCCAGATGACCAAGAAGGCCAATGGCATCCTGGCCTGTATCAGGAACAGTGTGGCCAGCAGGAGCAGGGAGGTCATTCTGCCCCCGTACTCAGCACTGGCTAGGCCACACCTCGAGTCCTGTGTCCAGTTCTGGGCCCCTCAGTTTAAGAAGGATGTTGAGTTGATGGAACATGTCCAGAGAAGGGCAACAAAACTGGTGGGGGGTTTGGAGCACAAGCCCTGTGAGGAGAGGCTGAGAGAGCTGGGATTGCTTAGCCTGGAGAGGAGGAGGCTCAGGGCAGACCTTATTGCTGTCTACAGCTACCTGAGGGGGGGTTGTAGCCAGGTGGGGGTTGGTCTCTTCTGCCAGGCAACTAGCACCAGAACAAGAGGACACAGTCTCAAACTGTGCCAGGGGAGGTTTAGGCTGGATGTTAGGAAGAAGTTCTTCACTGATTGCGTGATTTGCCATTGGAATGTGCTGCCCAGGGAGGTGGTGGAGTCACCATCACTGGAGGTGTTTAGGAAGAGATTTGATGGGGTGCTTGGTGCCATGGCTTAGTTGATTAGTGTGGGATGATAGGTTGGACTGGATGATCTCAAGGGTATCTTCCAACCTGTTTAATTCTGTTCTGTTCTATTCTAAAATAAGTGCTTCTCATGTGTGTACAAGTAGACAATTTCTGAATTAATCTCCAAAACTGTGCTTATCTTTTCTAAAAAACAATCAACCAAACTACAACCAACCAAACCGACAAAAAAACCCAAGCAAAAACCTCTAAGGAAGTTTAAGTCGCTTTAGGTCACTTAGAGCTCTCTGAAATTGTGTTACACATAAACATGTGTTTCCTTAACGGCTTGATTGATTATAAATCCAAACTAAGAAATGGGCTCATTATGTTTTTATAATCATTTAAAGAAATCACCATTGCTATCAGATTTGGCAATGAACACATGGCTTCTGATGGTCTAATTTTTATTTCCCCGTTTCTCAAATGAAACATTAAGAAGTATGAAACAGTTTTATGCTCCTTTTAGCAAGAATAATGGCATTATACTAACAAAAAGAAAACTACTTAACAAGAATAATGGCATTATACTAGCAAAGAAGAAACCTATTTGGCCAAAACCATTACCTGCAATCAAGGGATTATTGCTTATTTGCGTTGTGTACACACCATGTACCTGAGGCATTTCTGGAGGCAAACAGAATTTTGCAGGTGAGTGCAAGCAGACTATAGGTGTCTTCAGCAGGATTCAAACGACTTGAAAGCCTGAATCCACAATACTCTGTGATTGGATGTAGGAGTGTGAGTAGCTCTTGTTAGTGTTGCCTCTAACTGCCAATCATTGCAGCTGAGCTAGTCTGGGGTTTACTTTTGTGGTGCCATAATCAGTGGCTGAATGTTCTTACTAAAAGCCTGAAATGGTAGGCACCGCACTCCCAGAGAATGAATTTGAGGAGTTGCCTGGGTTGTACATTGACTGAGGTAGTGTGGCAATAATTAGTAAGCTGGTAGAAGGTAGAGAACTTTCACATCTAAAAGTATTTTCAGTGATGTGTCTAGAAAAGGGAAGCTACACATAGATTAACATTAACAGTCTCTGCTTAAAGATGTTTACACATAAAGCCAGTTTAAGCACAGTAGAAATCTATTCTGTTATTTTATAGATATAAAAGGGTGCTTTTAGGTTGGTGAGGTTTTTCTTCTTTCTCTTTTCTTCTTTTCTGTCCTGTAGATTTATCTTCTGATTTTTGATAACTGCCATGCTCTTGCATCAAATGAAGACACAGTTTGTCTTCAAAACTATTTTCCCCTTAGATTTCTTTGGATAGCTTGCTTCTAATTATGTTATTTAGGAACCTGAATTTAATCTGCATATCAAAACTTAGCATCTTCACAGTTTATTGGAAGATTAGCTTCTGCTTGGGTTTCTTCTAGGAATAACTCCTTAGCTAGTCTGAATATATTACTTTCTGACTTCTAGTTTGTGTACCTTAAACCCCCTTTGAATTCATTAGTTTAGCAGTGGGATTTGGGTAAACTGAAGAGGATGCTTAAGAAGTAAAATAAGGGAAAGCCTTCCTTTGAGTAGTGGCTAGATCTTACTTTGCATAGGTATTGTTTTCTTCCATCTTGTATTTTGTGGTTCTCATATGTTTTTCTATCCTATTCTGATTTGTATTTTTCATTTCTTCTCGCTTTTCCTTTCATTCTGCAAGCAGATGTCTTGAGATTCATTTTAAATTATTTCCCTCAGTGCCTTTTAAAGCACATTCTCATCTTCTGTATGCATCAGATGTATTAAATTCTTTCTGACATTGACATTACCCCTTGATTAAATTACAGCCCTGAATTCAATTGGGTGCTATGTAGCTTTGCATAGACAGAAAGCAATATTAGTTTTCTGTTACTACCTTATGTTCACTTTGGTCTCTGCTAGGCATTTTCTTTCTTTAAAGAAAGAGTTTTTCTCTAGTTCAAGTTGCTTTTCAAAATGTTTATGTATATGGCCTTAAAAGAAAAGCAACAGAGGCATAGTGCACACCTGATTGTTTTCTTGTATATTATCTTTAAGCCTAACCTAGTGATGAATCTCCCTTATAACTCGTCCTGAAGTACACACCAACCAAAGTGTCTTCTTTCATCTTCTGTAAATGAATTTGTAATAGTAGTTATCCTTGAGCAACCATGATATAAAATACATCAACTTCTTAATTGATATGTAGTGTTGAAGCCACATTCATCTGCTGCTAATGTATGTACAAAACAGACTTAAGAATTATTTAAGCCTTTCTTTTGTGAAAACTGTATAGATGCTCTGAACCAGATCTCTCTTTCAAATAGAAAGTTCTTAATCTTAAGAAAATCACTTTTATTGTTACTTCATTTCAGGTAACATTCAAAGCATCAAGATACTCGGTCTCACCAGACTTAAGATTTGTTCTTCTTGCATATGATGTTAAACAGGTAAGCCAATTGTTCTTAATCAGAGAGCATCTAAAGTGAAACTCTGAAACCCTTGTTTTATATATTTCATGTGCAATTCCACATAATGTAATATGATTCATATACATGGTTTAGTTGATTAGATAGTGTTGGATGATAGGTTGGACTCGATGATCTCAAAGGTCTTTTCCAACCTACTCTACTCTACTCTACTTCTCTTCCCAAAAGCTATCTGATGCAATGGTAGTGAAGTATGTATTTAAGTCTGTACAGAAATGACACAAGGTAAATTGCTGTGTCTCCTCTGAAGTGTCATGCTGATTTCTTTAGCAAAGGCTTCATAACCCTTAAACTGCTCTGTGATTAGCTGATTGTGTGAAAGCACATCTTTTGATGTGCCTTCTGTTTGAAAAAAACTCTGCATGTCCTTTATGGACTGTATGTATGGATATACACACACAACACACACATATATATATATTAAAAATACTCTCATTGGATTCATGTTTTATTCCTGATTTTGGTAGTCTGAAACCTGATTGTCTAAAAGTCTCTTTGACGACATGATGTGGTGTATTTGTTTCTCATAGTATTTAGAGATTTTCCAGGCTATTATGTTGTCAAAAAGAGTTTCAATCAGTAGTAGCAGTAGTAGAGAGTTCTCAAATAAATCTTTGGACAAAGCAAAGAAGGAACTGGTTTAATTAGTTTCCTCTGTGCATGTTGGTGTTTGTATAAAAGGTTCTGTCAAAATATGAATTGTTCTTTGTTACAGAATATTTCTGGATTGATTGTCTCAGTGGTTATTCAAGCAAGTTTAGTTTGGGTCTTCTTAACTTTATTTTGGAACAGTCAGAGTTATAAATTCATATTAAGACTTGTGTCCTTAATGTCAGAAGGTAATGTTGAGAAATGAGAAAGTGTTACTATTGTTATCACTTGAACTACAGTACAAGTAGTTTGCTTACTGTTTCATTTTCGGTAACTGATACTGCAATAGATGTGTGTGGGATTTAAAATTTAGAACAATAAAAGATTAATTTCCAGGTCAATATACAAACCTTTCTTGTCTCCTGGTAGCATTGGCTGTATTGATCTGTATACCTGCAGCTTTAAGAATTATGTCTGCGAACGAGAAACTGTGCTGGAAGCTGCTCTGACATATTCTAGAGTTGCTGATGTAAAATGGTTCATTTATTTGGTACTAGAGCCAAGTAGAGTTTTCTTCTACCAATTGCAGTGCATTTGGATCAAGATCTTTTTCACAATACATGAATACCGATGAACTAGGAAAGAGCTGCTGTTCAGTCCACCTTTTTGGCTGTGAAGGTTTCCAGTTTGATTGTTGCCTGAAAACTACTTACACCTTGCTGCTTCCCTTTTTGATTGCTTTTTATTGTGTGAAAGAACCTAATAATCCCTCACACTGACTTAAGTTCCTCATCTGATTCTACTGAAAGGCTAATTTTGGATGGATTTGTTGTATAGGATTTTCTTAGTAATGGCATATATAGCTGATACAGAAAAATATGGGAAATGTGTAAGTATCCATTATACTATTGCATCTAATGTTGTAACATCAGGGATGAATCCCTGCCTCACAACAAAGACAGTCCATCAATGTGAATATTGCTCTCAGTATAGGCTGAATAATATATCACTTTACAGTACAGCTCCCTTCCATATTTAATACTTGGTTTGTTGCAAAAAGAAATTTTCCCCTCCTTTTACAGTCCAGTTGCTGGTAGTGATTTAGAGGGTTGAGGTTTGCAGCATTCACATTTTGCATCTGGCTCTTTCCTTTGCTCAGTATATTGACAAGAAGTAATTAAAATGAGAAATTAAAAGGGCTTGGAAGCAATTTGTGGTGGTAGTCCTGGATGGCTTTAGATGAGGCTTGTGATGCTTGCTGTCAAGTGCTCCAGCTGGGCTCATGGCATTCAAACCAGAAACATACTGTGATTGTTGCATCCTCTAGAAATGATGGTGATGGTGCTAAAATTGGTTAATAGCTGCATGTTGTCAGTCAGGTGTAAATACTAACAAATGCCATTGATGCCTGCTACATCCTGAGAAGAATTGGTTGCTTAGGGTGGAAGGGAAAATAGCCAAGAGTCTAAACCAATTCTTTAAAGTTACCAAAAAAAAAAGTTATTGTGGCAAAAACCCTTTTTCCTCCCCAGATTTAGGGTGGGTTTTTTTTAGGTTGTTGGTTGGTTGGTTGGTTTTTTTGAGCCTGGCTTATTTGTCCTTGATGAAAGGAAATCCACCCATAGACCTTTTCCTTCCCCTGGCTATCAACTATAAATTATTAATTTCTTATAAGATTAACATCAAACAGCATAACTTAATTGGACATTAACAAATTATTTTCAGTAGAATCAGTTCAGATTCTTTTATCTCATTTGAGTTTAATGTTTTATGAAACTGAGGGTTACTTGTTGTCATGTGCTACAACATATTGTTGAGTCTTTAATCATACCTAGCTTGAGGAACCACAAGTAACTTAATGTAAGCATTTACTTGATCTCATCATTGTCTATGAGTTTCCACAGAGTCCTGGACTTTTCTCCCTGTGTTTGCCCCTTATTTTTCCTTCTTGATGAGGATTTAGGTGTAATTCTGTAATATATTTGATGGGATTTCTGCTTTTGCAGACTATTCAGACTTTGGGTTTTTCAAATGATAATGGCTGTTTACACACATTAATCTGTGTTCTTTGCAGTGTGCAGTAATACAGCTGGAACAGATTTATTAATCAACAGTTTTTATAAATAAGCTAGTGTGCTTCAGCTGAGCAGATTGGAGAAAAATAGAGACAAATGTTTCCTCAAGACATTTTGTCATGAATCGTAATTAGAAGCAAGGTTATTTTGATGTTGGATTAAAAATAAATGTGGAGTTAAATTAAATAGCTGAATTATTTTAGTGTTGTCAGCATTTTCTTTAATCTCTTTTATGCTTGGAATGGCAAACTTTAATTAAATTTGCAGTTGTTTCAGCGCAATTAAGACTGTCCTCTATGCATAACGGGACATAAATCTGCATGAAAATAAGCCTCTTTGAAATACAAAAGTAATAATGAATGAATCATTTAAATTGTGCTTAATAGAAGGAGCAAAGCCATTTCATGTGGCACAGCAGCTGTTTTGCTATAGCTTTGTAAGATTCATGTGGAAGAAAGTTCCATTCCTCAAGAATTCAGTGTTGCAAATTGACTTCTGGACACCAGATTCCCCTCCATCTATGCCATAGCAGGTGACAGAATGTAAGCCACTTACTACTGGAACAAGCAGTTTGTCTGCCTGGCTTTATCTTTTCTACTAGAAAGTTGTGACAACTTTAGAGGCACTCTCTGTTCTTTGCTGCAGTACTCCATAGTTCTCCATGTCTAAAACGCTTTCATTAATTCTTTGAGTTTTGGGGTGTTTGTTTCTTTTGGTTGGTTTGTTTTACTTTAGCAAAACTTGCATGGATCCACTGTGTGTAGTTCAGACTTTGTCACTCACCGTAATTCGGTCAGCATCACTGAAAAAGTCCCAGTTTTTCAAGGCAGCAGATCAGTAAGTAGGATCTAATTTGAGAAATGAACATGTACATTCTTGCTGAATGTCCTGCCAGCTCGATTCTTCTGGGACAGTAGAAACAGAGCAGCAGTGAGACAGTTGTATTGCAGGCAGAGAGGAGACATTTCCATGGTGCTGTAACTTTTTGATTTTCTTTTGAAGGCTGCCAAGGTATGAGCAAAGAATGTGATGCTCTGAGAGGCAAGGGTACCTAAGACAGTTGAGAGTTCCAGAGAGAGGTTATTTCACTACTGCTTTAATAAGGACTATGTTCAAATCACATTTGAAATTTCTCTCACTCTGCTCATAGTGCTACTCACAACTACAAAATCCTTATTTATAGTTTTGACTAGAAAATGGAAATTGGACATTCTGTATTTGGATTATTGGTAAAGAATGGGGCAGTAATTTGCAGCTTGCAGTGTACTGAGTACTCGGGTCCTAAGAATATCTTTTACCATTGGGGAAGTCTGAGGTCCTAAGAAAGTCCTTTACCATTGGTGTCCCCAGCAGAAGTTTGTACCTTGCAAGATGGCCCTGGAGTCCACATACATGAAAATAAGCTTTATTGCAGACATTAGTGCAGGTTTTGCATGTTCTTCCCATGCTTTTGCTATAATATAATATGCCACAGAATAGCAAGTGAAGAAGTAAATGAGTTCCTCTTTTTCTTTTAAGTCTCTTTATTTTCCTCACTTGATGTAATAAGCCCTTTCTTTGTGATTTTGTTTTGTTTCCTACAAACTGTCCTTTCCTTCTCCTTGCTTTCAAGTCCCTTCTGAATACTACATTCAGGATCTTTCTTGCTTTATTCTCTATACTGTTACTAATGCATAATTTCCTGCTTTCAATGCAAGATGAATTATGTGCAGATTTTTAGCCTTGGTTCATAAATGTGCTTAAAAGACAGATTGAAGTTCAGCTCTAGTTTAGAAACATAATCATTTATAAACTCTCTAAAAAGGAAAATGTTTTTTTTTCCTGAGTTAGGCTTCAAATGCTAATCTTTTTCAGCTAGATAATTTTGATAAAACAATGTATCTAGCTTAAAACAACCGTGAAAATAACTTCTAATAATTCTTATGGTAGATCAGGATGAAGTATAACCCAATTCTTTTCAGAAGACTAGGAGGAAATAGTTCTAAACATCATTCATTCAGTAGGAGTGAAAATGATTTCAAAATATTTTAATGGGTTGAAGTATCATAGTATCAGTCAGGGTTGGAAGGGACCACAAGGATCATCTAGTTCCAACCCCCCTGCCATGGGCAGGGACACCTCACACTAGATCAGGCTGGCCAGAGCCTCATCCAGCCTGCTCTTAAACACCTCCAGGGATGGGGCCTCAACCAAAGTAAAGATGAGAGTCCAACACAGTATTTGAAGCAAAGAACTCTAAGAGAAAGAAGCTGCTTATCTGCTGTGTGCTGCGTGCATCACTTTGCTGCTATAATACCTATTTTTAGAGGCTAGTGATAGGGAGTACTGACCACAGTCTGTCACTTGTTGCCATTCACTGAAGGCTCATCAAGCTTTTAGAGATTAACACTGATAGTGGCTTACTCAAGTGCACTGAAACGATCTTCAGTTTATCTGCAGATTAGAAGAATACATGAGTGGAAAAATACAATGAAACCTTCATTATGATTATCTGTTCTGCATTAGGAGATTGTCTTTCTTCCAGTTAGTGGCATGCAATGTTCAGTGGTCTCTAATCTTCTTGGTCAGTGAAATTGATTATTGGATGCTTCTTTTCTGCTAAACTTAGAGGACACAGAAATTACCTTCATTATGTCCTGGAATGTGTTGTCCAGGAAGGTGGTTGAGGCCCCGTCCCTGGAGGTGTTTAAGACCAGGCTGGATGAGGCTCTGGCCAGCCTGATCTAATGTGGGGTGTCCCTGCCCATGGCAGAGGGGTTGGAACTAGATGATCCTTGTGGTCCCTTCCAACCCTGACTGTTACTATGATACTACTATGATACTATGTGGTATTATCTAATGAAGGCATTGTTGTGGTAACGTGTGCAGGTGTTTTCAAGGTATAGTTTATGTAGTACCTATGAAAATCTGACTTTGAAGAGTACTACTACCTAATGATTAGAAACATATATGCCAAAGATGAAATGAAATCTGTCTTCTAACACATAGAAGCAATATTTTCTCAACAAGATTATTCCATACAAAAGAGTAACAAAGGACTTCTTATCTCAGCAGTGATTTTTGACAGCATTTTTTGTCGTGCTGTCTGTGAAGTAGAGGTGTGATATAAAATTCAGACATTCTTTTTTTTTTCCTCCAGAAATGCATGCTTTCTAAAGATAAACCTGTTTGTCACATGTGTTTCCCTAGGTCCTCAGGGTGATCTTTAATCTTTCATTTGTTCACTTTGAGATGAGTCCAGAACGCACATACTCCTGATCCAGACATGGCTTTCCCATTCATCTTTATCTCTCATCTCTATCTTGAGAACAAAAAAGACCAAGTTTTATCAGCAATGAGAACAAAAGGGGACGGGAAAGAGAGAAAAGGGGGGTGGGGGAAAGAAACAAAGGGTGGGACTTTTAAGTGAGATTCACCCTCAAAATTTGCCAATATTTTTTAGTACATTTTAATGTATTGTCTTAGGTATGATCAAAGTAAGTGTTTAAAAGGTCAGATACTGAGAAATTCGTGGAAGTGGGCTTCTCAAATTTTCTCCTTTCAAAGGCTGTTGCTTTATTTCAGTTGAATTTCTATCTGGATAGAGTAGAATTTGTTAACATAATAGCTAGGCTGTAGATGGTCTTGGCATACTGCTGACTCCCATATATTTGACTTTATGTAGTGTTGTGGTTTAACCCCAGCCGGCAATTAAGCACCATGCAGCCGCTTGCTCAACTCTATTATAATAATAATAGAATATACAAAATGAATGAAGAATAAAATTGCATACCACCCACTGAACAATGCTCAGTCAAACCCCCAAGCCATGGCCCCTGGCCAGCTCCCCCCTGGTTTATGTACTGGGCATGATGTCATATGATATGGAATAACTCTAACTCATTTGGATCAGCTGTCCTTGTTGTGTCCGCACCCAGCTCCTTGTGCACACTCAGCCTCCGCTGTCAGGGCACTATGAAAAGCTGCAAAGTCCTTGACTTAACTGCTTAGCAACAACTAAAACATCAGTGTGTGACCAACATTATTCTCATCTGAAATCCAAACCACAGCACTCTGCCAACTACTGTGGCAGAAATTAACTGTATTCCAAAGAAAAGCAGGGCATACAGCTCCACAGATATGCAAGGCATTTAAAGATGTAACAAGACAAGATCTTTGCCTGAGAAGCTGATGTGTTTTGTAGTAAAGTCTGGCAAAATGATTTTGGTGATGCTATGTGCTATTGTGAATTATGCTATAAAGGTGACTATTCATATGAATTATGCCATAGTAGTGACTTTTCATATGACTAGATTGTGTCTCACTTCTACCCAGGGTTTCATCTAAATTATGTATCACAACGGAATAACCACCAGTCTCCATAAATAGAAGATGGGGAAAATAGAATGCATTTTATGCTAAGGATTGTGGGCATTGATGTTTTAGTATTTGTCTGATAAACAGCCTGTTCATGTGTCATCCATGTTGAAGTACAGTCAAGTAGTTCCATTCAATTTATCACAGAGCTTACTAGCTTGCTGCTTATTAGAAGTCACAGTTATACCTGGAGCATCTGCATATAGTTTGCATTAGTTTTCTTCATGTATGCATTAATATATTTACATTATTGCATATTTTTGGTGGGATAACAGAGCTGCTCTCTGCCAGGGCATTGCTGTGATCACCTGCAGAGCAAGAGGTGAACTGTCACAATTTCTCCCTTTTAAAAATTTATGAAGTAAAAAGGTAGGAAAACTGTTTGGATACTTCCACTGGTTTTTAGGTTTCATTGGTGGTTGTTGTTTGTGTTTGGTTTTGGTTTACTCTGTTGCAACAGCTGTCCCGTCACTTACGTGCCCATATGCACACATTTACCTATCTCTCTTAAATTTCTGCTGGGAAGTGCTTGATTTCATCAGCTGACGTGGTGATTCATGTATTCAGGTTCAATGTTGTGTAACAGTGTAAAAAAACATAGATCATCCTCCACTTTATGAAGGTAACAACATGAGGCAAGGTGCTGTTGCTTTTAAGATAACTTAGTCTCTCTGTTCTATTGCTTCTTACAGAATCGCTGTTTAACATAATTTTATATGTAACATTGGCCACAACAACCCCATGCAGTGCTACAGGCTGGGGTCAGAGTGGCTGGAGAGCAGCCAGGCAGAAAGGGACCTGGGGGTACTGGCTGATAGTAGGCTGAACAAGAGACAGCTGTGTGCCCAGATGGCCAAGAAAGCCAATGGCATCCTGGTCTGTATCAGGAACAGTGTGGCCAGCAGGAGCCAGGAAGTCATTGTGCCCATGTACTCAGCACTGGTTAGGCCACACCTCGAGTCCTGTGTCCAGTTCTGGGTCCCTCAGTTTAAGAAGGATGTTGAGTTGATGGAACATGTCCAGAGAAGGGCAACAAGGTTTGGTGGGGGGTTTGGAGCACAAGCCCTTTGAGGAGAGGCTGAGGGAGGTGGGATTGCTTCACCTAGAGAAGAGGAGGATCAGGGGAGACCTACTTGCTGTCTACAACTGCCTGAAGGGAGGTTGTAGCCAGGTGGGGATTGGTCTCTTCTCCCAGGCAACCAGAACAAGAGGACACAGTCTCAAGCTGCACCAGGGGAGGTTTAGGCTGGATGTTAGGAAGAAGTTCTTCACAGAGAGAGTGATTGGCCATTGGAATGGGCTGCCCGGGGAGATGGTGGAGTCACCATCACTGGAGGTGTTTAGGAAGAGACTTGATAGGGTGCTTGCTGCCATAGTTTAGTTGATTAGATGGTGTTGACGGTTTGGACTCGATGATCTCAAAGGTCTCTTCCAACCTGCTTAATTCTATTCTATTCTAAACAAAATAAATAATTCTAATTTACCTAGAAGATAGCTTTTTTTCTTTTTTTTCTTCTTGTAGAGTTGCCCAAGTTTGAAAATCAGTATTCATGTTTTCAACTTCTTGCTCAAACACAGCATTGAAAAAAGAATATTGTGCTTTGCTATTGTAAAAAACAGAATCTAGGGCACTTGGCTTTTCAAACAAATAATACTGTCATTTGTATCAAGTAGAAATTCTGTTGTTTCAGGAAGACTGAAGCAATATCCAGCTGAGTTGACTAGATCCAGCAGTTTAGAAACAGTCTTAACATAACTCTGATTTTCACATGGTAGTATTCCTGTGACCCATAATACTCCAGAGGGACTGCAATCCCTTTGTTCTAGTGCTACATTAATAGGTGATATTAAACTGTTTAAGACAGCAGCTGTCTTTATGAACTATTTGTTTTATACAGCAGAAGTTCTATCTTAGCCTGTGAAATTGCCATCCCTTATCACATTCTGTTTCTAATGCCCCTGAAATGCCCATTGTAAGGTGAAGGGTGTCTGTCATAGTCCACAAGCAAAAAAGCATTTTAAAAACAAACCCAGCCCAAAACAGAACAAAACAAAGCCCACTTGCCTCTTGCTACAGTCTGTTGTGTGTATTGATTACAGGACACAGTCTCAAGCTGTGCCAGGGGAAGTTTAGGTTGGAGGTGAGGAGAAAGTTCTTCACTGAGAGAGTTGTTAGGCATTGGAATGGGAGGTGGTGGAGTCACCATCCCTGGAGGTGTTCAAGAGGGGATTGGACATGTCACTTGGTGCCATGGTTTAGTCATGAGGTCTGTGGTGACAGGTTGGACTCGATGATCTTTGAGGTCTCTTCCAATCTTGGTGATTCTGTGATGGATGGAGTTACCAGAAATAGTGTACCAGCTGAAAGCTAGTATTAAAATCCCATTGTAATGTATGCTTTTTTAGAAGGTGAGGTACTGGTGTTATTTGTATCAAATATCTGTGAGGTCATTCTTCTTTAGCAATGCTGAACGGAAGAATAAAGGTTTGTTTCTTGCTTTTGTTGAGTTGTTGGTTGGTTGGAGTTTTTTTTGTTTTGGTTTGTGCTTTTCTGTGTTGTTGTTCGGTTTGGGTTGGGTTTTTCTTTTGTGGTTTTGTTGTTGGTTGGTTGGTTTGTTTTAATGAAGAAAAAAGCATAGAAAGGCAGCCTGAATAAGTCAAGGACTGCTAGGAGCTCTAATTGGAGACTCTGTGAGTAGCTCTTAGGGGCTGGAGATGCTGAACAGACCTTTAATTTGGATTAAGAGCTGCTAGAGTTGACGACAAGAAACTACAGTCAGCTGATACACCCATCCGTTCTGAACAGGTCTTTGTTCCGTGCTTCCAGGAAATAATTCCCTTCCATGCTATCAAAAGAACATGGACTAAAAGAGTATTTTACACATCTCTCCATTTTGACAAGTATTACCCTGTGCATGAACCATTGTTAGTTCGACTGCTAGTTATTGATTTCTCCAATACAACAGCTGGCTCACATCTTTAACTACAGCGAATAAATGACTTCTGAGGAGCAAAATCACTAAAACATTGTACTGAAATGCCATGCATGTTTTTTTTGTGATGTAGACATCAGCATGTTCCATGATGACTAATTTCAGATCTCACTTAAAGACATATTCTTTCTGCATGTACTGAAAATTAACACAATGAGATTCACTAGAGGATAGCCATCTAACAAATACCTACAGGCCACTTCATGTGTTCAATACACTTAGAAACACTATTTTAAACAATGGGGTGGGGTTTTTTTGGTCCTTAATTTCATTTTTTCAGAATATCTTCTATCTGAAATTCAATAACAATGAATTTTACTGTGAAATGTGCTATGCATTATAGCTTTCCCATCCAAGTTTAAATAAGATACTAGTATTGTATGATGAATATAATCCCAAATGGTCACTTAATCTTAAAATAGCCATTGATCACATACTCAGATTTTTTAGTCTTGCAGCCAAACTAGTATATGTTCTCAGTGGTCATGAATTTGTTACCAGAGGAATTTGTTACCAGAGGAATTAACATCTTTCTTTGGCTGTTGTGTCATGAATTAAATTTACAATAGAATAGAATAGAATAAACCAGGTTGGAAGAGACCTTCAAGATCATGGCGTCCAACCCATCAACCATCCAACCCACCTAAACAACTAAACCATGGCACCAAGCACCCCATCAAGTCTCCTCCTGAACACCTCCAATGATGGTGACTCCACCACCTCCCCGGGCAGCCCATTCCAATGGGCAATCACTCTTTCTGTGTAGAACTTCTTCCTAACATCCAGCCTAACCCTCCCCTGGCACAGCCTGAGACTGTGTCCTCTTGTTCTGGTACTGGCTGCCTGGGAGAAGAGACCAACCTCTGCCTGGCTACAACCTCCCTTCAGGTAGTTGTAGAGAGCAAAAGGTCACCCCTCAGTCTCCTCTTCTCCAGCTAAGCAACCCCAGCTCCCTCACCTCTCCTCATAGGGCTTGTGTTCCAAACCCCTCACCAACCTTGTTGCCCTTCTCTGGACACATTCCAGCAAGACAACATCTTTCCTAAACTGAGGGGCCCAGAACTGGACACAGGACTTAAGGTGTGGCCTAACCATTGCAGGTTACAGGGTCAGAATGACCTCCCTGCTCCTGCTGGCTACACTGTTCCTGATGCAGGCATGGATGCCATTGGCCCTCTTGGCTGCCTGGGCACAATGCAGGCTCATGTTCAGCCTACATCAACCAGTACCCCCCAGGTCCCTCTCTGCCTGGCCGCCTCTCACCACTCAGACCCCTGCCTGTAGCACTGCCTGGGGTTGTTGTGGCCAATGTGCAGAACCCAGCACTTGGATGTGTTCAATCTCATGCCGTTGGATTCTGCCCATCTGTCCAGTCTGTCGAGGTCCCTCTGCAAAGCCTCTCTGCCTTCCAGCAGATCAACTCCTGCCCCAGCTTGGTGTCATCCACAAATGTACTGATGATGGACTCAGTGCCCTCATCCAGATCATCAATAAAGACTTTGAAGAGCATGGGGCCCAGCACTGATCCTTGGGCCACACCCCTGGTGACTGGCCGCCAGCTGGATGTGGCACCATTCCCCACCACTCTCTGGGCTCTGCTCTCCAGCCAGTTCCTAACCCAATGCAGTGTGATCCTGTCCAAGCCATGGGCTGCCAGCTTGGCCAGGAGTTTGCTGTGGGGGACGGTGTCAAAGGCCTTGCAGAGGTCAAGGTAGACTATTACCAACTAGGCATGACTTAGTAAGTTTGTGGGTTTTAGTATTGTAGGGTTTATTTTTGTTTGTTGTTTTTGTGGTTGGTTAGTTTGTTTGTTTTAAACTTTTCAGATACATTTGATATATGAAATAGAATCCTTAAGCACAGTCTGAAAGCTCAAAGTCTTCATCGTCTGAAGTATTTTGTCTTTGACCATTAAAAATCATTTGTAAAATGGAAATCAAGAGGCAGAGTTATTCCACAGTATTGATTGATGTGCTGCCATGTGGTTGGAGTCACATTAGTAGCAGAGATATTGGATTTATGTGTTTTTTGATATCTTTAGAGAAGCTAAATCGCATCTCTGTGTAGAGGAGCCCTGCTGTTTTTCATATCTTAAATGTAGCTAAGGATATATTTAAATGTACGTAAATATATGCAAATAGTTAAATAGGGATTGAAATATTTATTTTAAAATAGCCTAGAACTTAAGCAATATGGACAAATTGGAAGCACATATAAACCAAAAGAGCTAATACTTTCTCTAGTTTTGTCAGTGTTGTCATACTCCTTTGAATAAAGTCCATCAGTGATGCTATCTAAAATCAAACCCCCCCGTCCCCAACATTATGTGCATCTCTTTGTCATTTGTTAAGTGCAATCAAGCATAATTTAACTTTACCCAGAAAGGTTGTGCACCCGAACCAAACCCTGGGCTGTTTTGTCTGGATTCAAAGTTAATCCTTCTTTGTGCAGGAAGTTGGGCTAAAGACATCCTAAGTTCCTTTCGCCCTGGGTGGGTCTGTGAGTCAGCATTATGGCGTCAGTGGTATTCCCCCTTGAGATAAAGATTCCCAAGATTAAAGAAATATTTTTGATTTGGTTTTATTTTATCTTGGGGCAGTTCCCAAGAAAGGTCTGCCCAAATGTCCAGTTTTGTAAAGTGCCAGACACATCTGTTCCTTAAACCGTTCTCAGTAGTTTTATTCATCCTTCTTTTTTATGTTTCCTTGCATTCTCAATTCTCTCAATGTTTCTATACCTTTGCCTATATGAGAAATCTCATCCTCTGCCTTGAAAGATACATGGAATTCTCACTGCAGCAATCGGATTTGGATGGAAGAAGTTCTAAAATATTTGTACTCTGCAAAATGGTGAAAGTAGATGAAGGGAAAACCTAAGCTCTGACTGAGTGAAGCTTCACAGTTGCTTCTTATTATGATTAAATAGTGAAACAGGCTGGCCAGATATGGAAACCAATTATCCTAAAATGTGAGGGCAGAAAAAAAAATACATCTGTTTCTTTTTTTCCCCCCAGTTATTCTGCATAATTCTATCTCTATCAGCAGCATGCACTGAATAATAATTAAATTTTGCTTAAAATAGAGAAGTTGGGGAAAAAAAAATTAGGGACTTAAAAAATAAATGAAGACATCCCAGTAACAGATAAGGCTTGCAACTGCTTCTTTAATTCCAGTCTGCGAGCTTCTGGTGAGAAGAATGTCATGGGGTAACTAAAAGGGTAATTACAATACAATACAGTACAAAAAAACAGGTTGGAAGAGACCTTCAAGATAATTGCATACAACCCATCAACCAATCCAACCCACCTAAACAACTAGATCATGGCACCAAGCACCCCATCAAGTCTCCTCCTGAACATCTCCAATGATGGTGACTCCACCATCTCCCTGGGCAGTCCATTCCAATGGCCAATCACTCTTTCTGTATAGAACTTCTTCCTATCATCCAGTCTAAACCTCCCCTGGTGCAGCTTGAGACTGTGTCCTCTTGTTCTGGTACTGGCTGCCTGGGAGAAGAGACCAACCTCCACCTGTCCACAACCTCCCTTGAGGTAGTTGTAGAGAGCAATAAGGTCACCCCTGAGTCTCCTTTTCTCCAGGCTAAGCAACCCCAGCTCCCTCAGCTTCTCTTCATAGGGCTTGTGAAATCGTTTTTAGTCTTGAAGGAGAAACTTTGTGTGTTGCGCATTAGCTCAAAATGCTTGAGTCAGAGGGTGTTGACTTTTACTTTTGTTGTTTGCTTGCTTTCATAAGCAGAAAAAAAACCAACACGTAGGTTGAAATCTTGAAATCCTGACACATTTCTGGAAAATGTTAGTCAGCTCAAAGTAAGGTTCAAGTATCAGTATCAGCACAACCTGTGACAATGGCAAATGGCCCAGCATATGACCAAAGTTGTTTAAAAGCTGGCCCCTAGAGAATATTTGCTCATCCCAAATGCTTGTACAAAACATGATCTTGAAGTTGGCGGGTGTTCTGTGCCGTGGGAGCTCCAAAGCTGCTTGTCACATTTCTGAGAACCAGTGCAAACACATCAGAATTTAATTTTCTTCTACGATCTTTCACTCTCACTGTGCAGGCAATGTCATTAACTTCATATTTAAGTAGCAACCTTTATCTAGCAGGCACCTAAAGTGCTTGTCACATCTGAACTTGATGAAAATGCCATTAAAGTCAGTGGAACTTTTCCCATTGAGTTTAAAATGGACTTTTGGATTGCCTCCTTACCTATCACACAAATGTAATAAAGTCATCTCCATAGTGCAACAGTCAGATGGACAACGAATAAGGCTTAGTGTGCCGCCAGGATTTTCAGCAGGATCTTGTAGAGGATAGATTTATCAATGATTTCAGAATGTCAGCTGTGCTGTAAGTCAGCCTTTAGGTCTGTAGGCTGTTTGTGCCTCTGTGAACATTAGTCATCTTGATCCCCATAGTGTTCGTTCTCTTCAGGGACAGCCACGACAGAGACTTTTGACAGCTTGCTATCATCATTGCTATTTTCTGTAGCATTTTGAGTGCAATTCACTGAGCCCTGATGCACTGTCAGCTTGTGGTGGTTCTAATTGCTGTCTTCAGTGTCATTATCATAAGGATATTTTAAAACCACATTTTCCCTCAGTGGAAAGCTTCCAGCATGTGACCTTCAGCTGCTTCTTGTGGATGCTGAGATAAGAATTGATTCAAGTTCCTGTCACTGCAAACTTCATCTGTCCATGTTTTTTCAGTTTGTTTGTTTTTTTTATTGTTGTTTTGATTTGGTTTTTTTTTACAAACTTCTCTTCACTTTTGTCTTGACATGTATGTGCAAGTGCTGTGTTTAACATAGTTAAGACTGAGAGGCTGCACAGGAGAATGAGAGCAACCCTGTTCTTCTGCTTCTTCCTCATGGGGAGCTGGGATTGGATTGGTATCACTCCTACTCACATCATCTGTTCTCTCTTTGGGATTTACGATCAAGGAGTAATCAGAAGATGAGCAGGGCCTTTATTTCGCTCCCTAGTCTTCACCAACTGTGCTGGCCAGACTTGTAGAGTGACAAAAAAAGTCACTGATGCTCTCTCTGTGCTAAGTGCATCTGAAGCTCCATATTTCCTGTGATAATTCCTTGTCTCTCTACTGTCCCCTGAGGGTGCCTGTGTCTGAAACTGCGATCTAACAAATTCAGCTCAACTGCTTGAACTCCCCATTCATGTTCTGGTTGGAGAAATTGTTACTTTATGTAGTTCATTCCTATAGAAATTTGCCTTTTTCTAAACTTAGCTTAGAGGGTTTAGTAGGAAGTGACTGTTAGTAACATAAGCTCTTACACACCTTGCTTGTTTGCTTATACATTCTGATACTTTGCAGCTGCAGTGTACCTGCTAGCTCTATTCTACACTGATGTCTTGCAGTCTTTGTGTTCTAAAAATACATCTGGCTTTTTCAGTTTCCTTTAACCCTTTGAATTTCAGTCCTTAGGAAGATAAAGATGATCAAGTTGGCAGGTGTAACTTTGTGTCTCTCTTTCCAGCAGTTCACAAAGGCACAAACAACCGACAGACCTAAAGGCTGACTTACAGCACAGCTGACATTCTGAAATCATTGCCAGTGCTGCTTTGGTTTTGCCTCAGGTGTCTTTTTGAGTCAGCAGCATCAACAGTAATGGAAGTTTTGGTACAGTGGCATAAAGATCTTAAAAGACACGATGTTAAATGTGCTTTTAACTCATCACAGTAGTCTTGAGGTTAAGGGCAGATCATTAGTACTATTGTAACCCTTTTTCTTTTCTGGTTTGTTTTTTTTTTGGAGGCTTCTTTCAGATGGTTTAATTTGCTGGATAGACCTTGGCATTTTGTTGTGAGGTTTCTGTTTGTCATGTAAGGATGTCTGTGACTGTTGGTCAAAGCTGAAGAGCCTTTTCCTGAAAAATACTGTGCTGCGTTAACTTGGCATTGTATCAGGAAAGCTCAGGATACCATGATGGCTGAAGAACTTACTTGAAATAGTGTAAATATACTGTAGTCACACATAAATTATCACATTGAAGTGGTACTTGCCATTTTAGTAGAGAACCTATTTCTGTGTTGATTTCTCTGTAACCTGATCTCATATATTTCAAGTGGGCTTTTGTATGAATGTTAGGGAGATTAGATCAGTCTTGTGTTTGAGGTGATGGTTCTTTTTTCCATATACCTTAGTCTCAACCTATATATGATCCCATAACGCTTACTTGAGGCTCTGTGTGATCTGTGTGACCCGCCTGGTTGATGTGGGGAGGCCTGTGGATGTGGTCTACCTGGACCTCAGCAAGGCCTTTGACACCGTCCCCCACAGCAAACTCCTGGCCAAGCTGGCAGCCCATGGCTTGGATGGGAGCACACTGCATTGGGTTAGGAACTGTCCAGAGAAGGACAACAAAGTTGGTGAGGGGTTTGGAAGACAAGCCCTATGAGGAGAGGCTGAGGGAGCTGGGGTTGCTTAGCCTGGTGAAGAGGAGACTGAGGGGTGACCTTATTGCTCTCTACAACTACCTGAAGGGAGGTTGTGGCCAGGCAGAGGTTGGTCTCTTCTCCCAGGCAGCCAGTACCAGAACAAGAGGACACAGTCTCAGGCTGCGCCAGGGCAGGTTTAGACTGGATCTTAGGAAGAAGTTCTATACCGAGAGAGTGATTGCCCACTGGAATCAGCTGCCTGTGGAAGTGGTTGAGTCACCTTCATTGGAGGTGTTCAAGAAGAGGCTTGATGGGGTGCTTGGTGCCAGGGTTTAGTTTTTTAGTTGTTTAGTTGGGTTGTATTGTACTGTATTGTATTTAGGTGGGTTGGATTGGTTGATGGGTTGGACGTGATGATCTTGAAGGTCTCTTCCAACCTGGTGTATTGTATTATTGTATTGTATTGTATAAATACTCTGTATGGAAGCCTCACCAAGTGATGTGAAGCTTGCATGAGTTATACCTCCTAAGGTCCTACAAAGATGCTTTCAAATTTGAATACATTATGTATGTACAGACTTGTAAAAATGTTTAATTATACACTAAAGTTGTTCTCTTTAGCAATATAGCCACATTTAATTATTTTTTATGTTTAATATTGAAAAAAAGCTCAGTTGGATGCCTTGGTGGAAAACTTAGGGGTTTCACGATGTGTTATTAGGCCTAATTATTAGGTTTGCCGAAAGATTAGAAGCATTTGGTCTGGGTGCTTGGTATGACTTTCACATAGGAGGCTTAAAAACAAGCTAATATATGTAGGAAAAAAATATAGCAATTAAATTTGAAGTATGTAAAAAAAAAAACTAGTCCTCCCCAAAAGGACAAATTATCAAGTTGAGAATGGAAACTTTTTCATTAATAGTATTTCTCATCAGTGGAATTTCCCTCTGACTCTCTGCTGTAGTATTCATTACTGCAGCCATCTGCTTTCCCAGCGCCGTAATTTCTTCTTTTCCATTTTCTCGGATGAAATTAAAATTGTCATAGAGTGAACACTGCTAAGAAACTAAAAACTAAAAATAAAACAGGCCTAAATAAGAGCTTGGTATTAAATTTATTGTGCTCATTACAATTTACATTCTATTTGTATATTTGTTCCAAAAATATGCTATCCAACTACTGGTTTGAACATTAACTGGTCTGAAATTCCAGGGAAATGCTGTCTGTTGGGATGGTCTAGCTTATACTACTGTACCAGTAATTTTTGCAGCTGTACAGTTGTGGGGGTTTAAGCCTTAACTGGGAGTTAAGAGCTCAGATGGGGGCAAGGCTGAGAATCTCTCCCCGACTCCCCCCCTGCCCCCTCCTGAAAGAGAGGGGGAAAAAAAAGGAAAGGAGCAAATCCTCCAAGCAATAATTTGGAGTCAGCTTGGAAGTAGAGAGGTAAAGAGTTTTCTTTAAACAATATATATATATATATATATATATATATATATCTCTAAAACAATAACAGGTAAGGTTCACAAGGCCAAGGAACAAGGATGGATGGGAGGGGGACAAAGAAGAAGAATACAAAACCAATCTCTCTCTCTCTGAAGAGGCGTGGAGGCAGCAGGGAGAAGGATCAGGCCCGACCACATGGCAGAGGAGCAGGAAGGCAGCCTCAGCAGTTCTCATCCAGGAGAGGCAGGAGCCAAAAGGAGAGCTAATGACTCCAATGCCTTCCCTTTTATACCCCAGCTGGGCAGGGAGAGGGGAGTGGAACCGACTCAGTTTCCCAGGGAAACTTAAGGAAGGCAGGGAGGGCAAAGCACTTGCAAGCCCTCCACCCTGTTTTTCAGAAGGGGCGTTAACCCATCATAACAGTCAAATAGGATTTTAGAGCTTCTTGTAAATGTGACAAACAAAAGAATGTGGATAAACAGAGAATCAACCAGGGTCACAGTGAGGTACCCACTGCTCAACCGTTCTCTTCCCTATCACTAACATTCAATGATATGTCATTCTTAACTCTTTTTTTTTATCATAATATGTATTAGTAACCTTAGGTTTCCAGTTATTTGCACTTATCCTAGTAATTTGTTGTTATGTTCCACTAGGGAGTGTTCCCAAATTCCTGATGTGTTTTCTTGGTGTGCTTCCATAATCAGAACCTTAGAGTACCCACCTATTGGAGAAATCTCACCTCTCCTTCTTTTCTATCTTTGTCCATTTCTCTAGCTTTTCTTTCTTACTTTTCCTTCCTCTATCTACCTTGTTTAGTGTTCAGGAGACCAACTTTCTGTCACTTAATCACATCCTCTTCCAGTTAAAGTTACGCACTCTAGCTCTCTTCATTTTCCTCTTCTTTCACTCTTTCCCTAAGAGGGAAAGTTCCATTCCCAAATAATTTCTTGATCTCAAAAATCCTCACTTAATCAGTGTTCTATTATTTTGCCTTTTCTCACAATTAGTAATATTTCCTTTCCTTATTACTTGTCTTATTTGATATATTTTTGACATGTCAGTCATAAGAAATCTTAGGAAATGTGAATTAAGTATGTCCCAGCAAACAATGGGAATCCAGACCACGCAGTCACAGCAACTGGTGATTTGGCTGCACTGTGACCCTGGAGCACACTTAGTGATTAAATGTTCAAAGACACCTGATTCCAGAACTTATTTGCTCATTTTTCTGGTTGTATCTCAGCCTCAGAAGTGGTATATGACTGACATTAGATATATCTTCTGGTGAACTGGGCAGATGGTCTTGTTCATCCTGAGTGCAGCTTGATGGGATGAAGTAGAGGGGTAGCCAACTTGAATTCCTACAGAGGGCTTGCCATTGTGATGCTTTATCAAGAAGTCTGTGACTGCAAAACGTTCCCATGCATACAAAAATGATTTAAATAAGAAGCAGAGTAAGGAATGAATACAGTAGATGATAAATGCTGGCAGCTAGATTTGGTCACTGTTATGCGTGTCCAGAGAAGGGCAACAAAGTTGGTGAGGGTTTGGAAGACAAGCCCTATGAGGAGAGGCTGAGGGAGCTGGCTTGCTTACCTGAGAAGAGGAGACTCAGGGGTGAACTTATTGCTCTCTCCAACTACCTGAAGGGAGGTTGTAGCCAGGCAGAGGTTGGTCTCTTCTCCCAGGCAGCATACCAGAACAAGAGGACACAGTCTCAGGCTGCGCCAGGGCAGGTTTAGACGGATATAGGAAGAAGTTGTATACAGAGAGTGATTGCCCACTGGAATCGGCTGCCCGTGGAGGTGGTGGAGTCACCTTCATTGGAGGTGTTCAAGAAGAGGCTTGATGGGGTGCTTGGTGCCACGGTTTAATTGTTTAGTTGTTTAGGTGGGTTGTATTGTATTGTATTTAGGAGGGTTGGATTGGTTGATAGGTTGGACGCGATGATCTTGAAGGTCTCTTCCAACCTGGTGTATTGTATTGTATTATTATTGTAAGTACTCCAAATGGAAAATTATTGCCAGTAGTGGCTAGCATATCTATCAATCTATACATTTGCTTACCTTAGATAATATAAATAAAAGTCAGTTTGTGAGCTGTATCTCTTTCAGAAGTGTTTGAGAGTCTTTTTAACCTTGGGATTGTATATATTATATTATATTTATTAGCATAAAATGTTATGATCATTGAAAGTGATATATGCTCATGTGTTCTCTTACAATGCATCAAGAATAACGAGTGATAATTGGGTCAGGACATTGGTTAAAGTGCTATTGAATAAATTTGAGATGTAGTTTACTATACAAATGGCATACAGAATGTCATCTCTATTGCACTTGCTACTTTATTAGTCTAAACTGAAAGTATAGCTGGGCATACATGCAGCACTTTATATATTCATTTAAATTGTGGAAAAAAAATCCTTTGTTCAAAGGGTTGTTTAAAGGAATTACTCTAACATCTCCAAGAGTTGTTGGTGGATGATTTTAGAGAAACTGGGTCTTTAGCTGTCATATATGTAATTGTGGAAAATCATGAAGGGCACATACTAGTTACAGAAAGCCTATGAATACCATAGTGAACAGAATTTATTAAGCATACCTGTTAAGCTTATATATCTATTACAAGCCCTATGAGGAGAGGCTGAGGGACCTGGGGTTGCTTAGCCTGGAGAAGAGGAGGATCAGGGAAGACCTTATTGCTGTCTACAACTACCTGAAGGGAGGTTGTAGCCAGGTGGGGGTTGGTCTCTTCTCCCAGGCACCAGCACCAGAACAAGAGGACACAGTCTCAAGCTCTGCCAGGGGAGGTTTAGGCTGGAGGTTTGGAAAAAGTTCTTCACAGAAAGAGTGATTGGACATTGGAATGGTCTGCCCAGGGAGGTGGTGGAGTTACCATCCCTGGAGGTGTTGAAGAAGAGACTGGATGGGTCTCTTGGTTGCATGGTTTAGTTGATTAGATGGTGTGGGATGATAGGCTGGACTCGATGACCTCAGAGGTCTTTTGCAACCTGGTTAATTCCAATTCTAATTCTAGTGTTAAACGTTGCCACCAAAGTAAGGTTAAAATAAAGGAAACTTCTTGGAAATGACACAGTAATCCTGCATAGTGAGTTGGGTCTGTTCAGTATGGAGAAGAGAAGGCTCCAAGGTGACCTCATTGTGGCCTTCCAGTATCTGAAGGGGGCCTACAAGAAGGCTGGGGAGGGACTTCTCAGCTCGGTAGTGATAGGACTAGGGGAATGGAATGAAGCTGGAGGTGGGGAGATTCAGGCTAGATGTGAGGAGGAAGTTCTTCCCCATGAGAGTGGTGAGGCCCTGGAATGGGTTATCTAGGGAGGTGGTTGAGGCCCCATCCTTGGAAGTGTTTAAGAGCAGGCTGGATGAGGCTCTGGCCAGCCTGATGTAGTGTGGGGTGTCCCTGCCCATGGCAGGGGGGTTGGAACTAGATGATCCTTGTGGTCCCTTCCAACCCTGACTGAAACTATGAAACTAAGTTTGATCAGTCTGTGTGAGATTCGGGGGGAGTGTTGCTTGTCTTAGCAGTGGGACACATTTGGTACAGGAGAGATGTTTATAAACCTTGTTACTCAGTAGTTACAGTGAAGTTTACAACCAATGATTTCAGTGATAAAATGAAAACAACTTGTAAAATTACAATAAAATAAACTAGGAGAAGCTGTTCATTAAATTCTTCATAAAACAGCAACAGAATTCAAAGGAAAAAAACCCTGTAAACAAATGGAACAATTCTGTACTATGAAGTAGGTAGACTGGGTGATACATAAGAAGATTTCCATATCTAATTGCATTTGATCTCTTTGGTCTTCAAACTCTGATATATTTCTCCTTGATGATTTTCTGCTTTCAACTGCCTTGCATTCATTTTTTTCCAGTCCTACACAAAACACTATTACCAATCTCTGCACTGTTCATCTATAATCTATTACATTTCCTTTTCTCTCTTTCTTTTTGTTGTCTTTTTCCCTTAAAACATCTACTGTAAAATATTTATCGCCCAGAAGCATTCACCATCAAAGTGAGTTAACAAAGAAGCATGTGTGGTTGAACTTTTCTGATAGTTGAATAAATTCTCTGGAGCCCTGGTCTAGTGAATTCCAGTGAATTTCAGACAAACACAATTTTTCCAATTCTTTTCAACTTTCCTGTGTTAGGCAAGGAAAAGGATTCAATGACTTAAATGAGACAAAAGTAACGAATATTAGTGTGAATTCTGTACTAAAGGTTTTTCCCTCCATCTCAGATTTTGGCAGTGGATGAAAGAGACTATATAAGGGTGAGTTGAATCCAGTCAATAGATTCAAAATGCACAAAGATACCTAAGCAGATTAAAGAAGTTTGAAATCAAAGCTGACTCAATAACAAACTTCAGCGTAGACAGTGAAATGCAGTAAGGCAACACTGAAAACTGTCATCTAGATCTAATTATATTGCAGAATACAGAATTAACCAGGTTGGAAAAGACCTTTGAGATCAATCAAGTCCAATCTCTCACCCAACACCATCTAATCAACTAAACCATGGCACTAAGTGCCTCATCCAGTCTCTTTTTAAACACTTCCAGTGACTGAATAAGAAGAAACATTGAACTACACATATGAGTAGAATTAGAAAAAAATCTCTCCTCATTCTAAATATTTAATCATTCATGGAGATTGCATTCACTGTAGAATCAGTGTTTTAAGAATATACTAAAGTGTATTAAGAGAATTAACCAGGTTGGAAAAGACCTTTGAGATCATCGAGTCCAACCTATCATCCAACACCATCTAATCAACTAAACCATGGCACCTAGCGCCCCATCCAGTCTCTTCTTCAACACCTCCAGTGATGGTGACTCCACCACCTCCCTGGGCAGCCCATTCCAATGGCCAATCACTCTTTCTGTGAAGAACTTCTTCCTAACATCCAGCCTAAACCTCCCCTGGTGCAGCTTGAGACTCTGTCCTCTTGTTCTGTTGCTGGTTGCCTGGGAGAAGAGATGTCATGGCTTTGGTGATCTGCTTTTGTTCTTTATGAGAACTGTTCTCTTTCTCTGCTATACTACTTTCTTATGCTAATTTGAATCTAGTCTCTGCTTTGGAATAAAGTGAAAAAAATCAGTTGTTGGGAAAAGGTAGTCATCAGTGCAGGATAGTGCATGTCATGGTCTTTACATTTAGCATGGATGCTGAACCTTTGAGATAATGGAATTTTAGTTAGGTGTTTACCCCACTCTTTTAAAAACCAGTTTTCCCCCTGATGCACAGTAATGACAATTTTCAAGTGTCATAAAAAGGGGGGTTTTGTTTGTTTTCATGAGTGAGAGGGCAATTCTTATTTATTTATTTATTTAAAAGTCTATTTCTTTCTTTTTTGGTGTTTGTTTTTTGTTTTTTTAATTCAAATTGTATATGTAGACATAATCCTGTGCTCCTTTTGTGATTGCCACTAAAAGATCTTTAATGCTGACAAGCAGAGGAGACTTAGTGGTGGTGAAAACTGGCAGAATGTTATATGATAGTAGAAGAGGGGCCATTAGAGCTGTGACAGTGTTGCAGTTGCAAGACCTGCCATTTTCAACTTTCTCAATTGAAAATTGAGGAATAAAAGATGTCTTGCTGAGGCATTTAAACTCCAAAGTGTTCAAGTTTTAAGGTTGCACAAGCCATGTAATACATTTATAAAGGCATGCATTCAAGGTCTTTTAGGTTTTGGTGATCTGGTAACATTCAGGAGTATGTATTTAAGGTGTGGAGGGGCCCTATCAAGAGGGAGTTAATGCAGTACTTTGAGAGCACTGAGCAGTCAGCTCTCAGAGTATGCAGCTGAAATGAGAAACTCTTGCAGCTCTGCAGTATTGTTGAGTTGTACTACTAGAGACTGAATGAATGTATGGGTTGAAGGAATATTCAAAATGGACATTTGGTGGCTTTAGTGTTTCCTTTGACTACTAAACCAAGACTGCGTGGTTAGGGAGGGCCCAGTCTATCATGCACATACCATGTGAGGATGCCATTAGTTGATACTTGAACGTGTCCAGAGAAGGGCAACAAGGCTGGTGAGAGGCCTTGAGCACAAGCCCTATGAGGAGAGGCTGAGGGAGCTGGGGCTGTTTAGCCTGCAGAAGAGGAAGCTCAGGGGAGACCTTATTGCTCTCTACAGCTTCCTAAAAGGAGGTTGTAGCTGGGTGGGGGTTGGTCTCTTCTCCCAAGCAACCAGCACCAGAACAAGGGGATACAGTCTCAAGCTGCACCAGGGGATGTTTAGGCTCGAGGTGAGGAGAAAGTCCTTCACAGAAAGAGTGATTGGCCATTGGAAAGGGCTGCCCAGGGTGGGGGTGGAGTCACCGTCCCTGGAGGTGTGCAAAAAAAGATTGGATGTGGTACTTGAAACCACAGTTTAGTTGTCATGAGGTGTTAGGTGTTAGGTAATCGGTTGGACTTGGTGATCTCTGAGGTCTTTTCCAACCTGGTTGATTCTGTGAGTCTATGATACAAGCACAGGGGAAAAAAACCCAACAGACTGCAGAGAAACATGTCCTGCAGAGGAAGGAGTTTATAATAAGTAGTAGTGCTAAAAAATGTTTGATAAACACTGAAAAACAGAAGGAAAGTAAAAAAGATGCACTAAATTGCATTGTTTTATTTTTAAAGCAATGTACAGCAGCATAAGCTAATTGCACACTTATGTCTGTGCTACTTACAAAGATATTTGTTCAACAGAATGCACATGTTGCTATGGCAATCATTTTGGTTTTCAACTGTTAAATAAACTTTAAAAAAAATCCTTAACCTGCTTTGGTCTTGTTTTCTCTGTTGTGTCGAGTATCTCCAACCCACAGGCAGCTGTTGTAAAATAGCTGATAGTGTTATAGTACACAGGACTCATATCCTAAACTGGCAGTAGCATAGTAGCATGACTGCTGTCAGAGGTGATATCTGCGTTGCTGGGTATCTGTACACATGTCCTCAAGCATGATGTAGACAAAACATCTTTCTCTACCCACACTGCTTCTCCATGTGCTAGGCACCACTTGCTTGTTCTGCACTGGACTTGCCTACCTGGTTTCTGAGGCCTGAGCCCATCTTCCCTGCATGCCTAATATCCCTTTAAGACCCCTGTGGGATAATTCACTTTTCCTTATGGCCCTGATAAAAAGAATGTTCTAGCCTGTCATCACACACAGCTACAGAAAATGTGCAATTTTGTGAATATGTGGTGTTGCAGTGGAAAGACTCTTATTGCCTGACTCCAATGCTTACACAGTAGGGTGGGTGTTCGGGTTGATGTATTGCCTATGTTCCTCTCCAGGAGGGCAGAAACCCCGATAAGATCCAGAAGTGCTGTTCACCTGTAGCTATTACTGACATCATCTATGCTTAGAGAGCTGCCACAGTGGCAAAGGATGAAATATAATGCTTTGCACTTTCCCTGATATTTTCTCATTACTTGTGAATACTGGTGGTAAGGATTTTTTTTCCAGTGCCATCCAGACAGCAGTTTGCAAGGACATACCTGACAAATGTTGTCTGTAGGACCTTCTTTTTCAAAGCAAATGTTACATTTTTATGAGCGCTGTCTTAAGATTCTGTCTATGAACGACAGTGACAAAACATTGTGAGAAAAACACACTTTGACTGTTTATAAGAACTTCTGATGGATGTGTAACAATGACAGCACAATGAGTCATTTGCCTTTTTCAAGGTCATGCACTTCCATACAATTCTTTGTTTCTTGTCCGTCATAGCCACGTTGAGATGTGCCAGTGTGATAGTATTTTAAGAAGGAAGAAATAGGAAGCTGTAGCAGAAATCCTTTATACAGATGCTGCTCTTATTGGATCATATACAGAATCATCCTTAATTTGATGTCTAGCTGGAAAAGCTTCAGTGCTTTCACTCTCTCTGAAGTAGTATCAATGATGTCAGCACGCACTTGCTTGCATCACCATTTTTGACACTTCTGTCTCCATGGCTGTGTCCATAATTTCAGAGCTTGTTTCAGAGATGTGAAAGCTTTGTCTCACACAGAAGATCCTGCCAAGAAGTGGATCAACTGAAAATAGAGGAGTTCATATGTCTTACTTAGACATAACTTGGACACCTTCCTCTCTTCTCCTGAAGACTGCAGTCTTTGCTCCAGAGTGCCAGAACTGTGCAGAGAGCAGCTGTTGCCTGGATCTTTTATCTCTATGAAATACCACCTTTATCAGGCCTTCTGCAAGCCCTGGGAGTGCAGCCTGAAGCCAAAGGAATTATGCTCATAGCGGGGACTAGGTGCTGAGGAAAATGGGGTTAAATGCAGAGACAGATACTGCTCTTGAAATGCAGGAAGGCTAAAGAGAAGGTAAATAGCAAAGGAGACAGAAGAAAAAGTAGACAAATTATTTTTTTACTTCTGTAACTCCAGTTTATGTTGTAACTTCATGCATGGGGGTCAATAGTGATTGAGGTGGGCACAAACCCAGAAGAGGAAGAGACCTGCCAGCTTTGACAAAAAATATGTGTATATTTTGAGGGGGGGATGATAGGGTTGTATGGGCAAGAATTTATATTCAGATATCTCAGAATTTAGTCATAGGGATTTCTTTAAGCTATAAAATTGAGAGGAAGATACCTTAGGGAAAGAAAGGGTGTTCTGAAGAAAACTTAACTGATGTGTCAGTTAAAGATAAAAAAAAGGTAAATGCATTTATGAATGTATGTGAGATGCAAACAAAATTATTTTGCCCCCCAAAAAAAGACATAAACCATCTCTGTTTTTCCTGCATCTCACCCTAATTAAACTTCTCAGGAAGGGCTAATTTTGGAAGAACATGTATTTTGTGTTGTGCTCTAAAAAATAACCCACAAAGCAAATCACAACAGCTATAACAAAATAAAGAAAACCAACACACACAAAACCAAGAACATAACAGACAGTTGACTGGAAATGGAAATCTTCTAGAAATTATGTGGTGAGAATTAATAAACTCTCAGCCTTATAATCTCCATTAATGCCTGCAAGTCAAAAGAGAAAGTGGAAGAGGCTGATTGCTGCTCAGAAGAGTAAAAGAGCCTTTATGATAGGCAATTGTTAAAGATTCTGATTCAGGCTTCAATAGGATTGCACTGGCACAAAAGCAAGGGCAATTCAAGGATTTGCTGATGTTGGGCAAAGCATTGAAGAGACCTTTGTGTTTTTACCAGAATGGAATTGATACATTTGCAAGCTAATAATAATTTGTTTTCTCTATAGCATTTCCACTTTTAGATATTTCAGATGTTTGGACTTTTTCCCACCTATTATGATTTTGATGTCAGACAGTTGTGGTCTCTGAAACCACTCTAAGCAGTCGTATCACACTTTCAAATCCAATGGAAAGAACAGTCAGTAGCAGATCACCTGCAGCTTCTGAGCTTTGCAAAGATGAAATTAGTGTGGAGGAACTTTCCTGTTACTTGTGTCAGCAGAGTTGCCCGAGGAACCTGCAGACATCACCAGTTTGCAGGTCAAATCTCTGTGCCTTCTACTTTTTGAAGGCTGTTACCCTTCACCTTCCCTCCTCTTCTATTCACCTCTATCTAAGAAAGTCTGCTGGGAAAACTACACAATATGTTGGCAGTAAAGATTTTAATTAAATGTCATATTTCTCTGATCCATTAGTTGTTCAGTCGGCATTATAAATAACATTTTAATTTGGGAGCCTGAAGCTTTTGTAAACAACACCTGAAATCTTTTATAGGTCAGAGAATAAGAAGGAAAAATAAGTTTTCTCGTGGATTTGGTGTCGCTTATGATTACTATGATAGCATGTATTTTTCTTTGACTGTTTTGAGGGGGTTTATTTTAGTTGATAGCTCTGATTTTGGGGCATGTTTAGTGAAACTCATTTTTCCTAGGTTTTATTTTTAAAAAAATAAGTTAAAAAATCAGGACCATATTGTAATGATAAGAAGTGTCCCTTTCTCCTTTCAGAGCACTCCCCCTCCCTCTAAACTCTGAATGAATGCAGTGGCTGAATTTCAAACAGAAATATTGTCCCGCTCCATCCTGGCCAGTCACTGCCTTCAGCCACTCCAGAAAATATTGGAGTGGCTTTCAGGTTCCAACACTTAAAATATTGGACTGTAATCACTTCTGACTAATTTGCAACTTAAATACTTTAATATATATATTATTTTTTTTTTTTACTTTCTGAAGCTAAGACTTTAGAATAATTTCTAATGCACAGTTCTGTCCAAGCCAGGCAGACCTGTTAAGACGAGTCATTAGGCAATGTGATTTGACAGTGTACTGCTCGCTGAAACCTCAAATATTTATAATAAACAAGCTTTTGGTACTGAAAAAATAAATTTGACACGTATTTCAGTGATTTTTCTTTCACCCAACCCATTTATGCCTGTCTATGCCATGATATATATAAGTGAAATGGACTGATGACACACATGACCTGCATTTAATCTGAACCTGCAGCAGCAATATGCCTGCAACAGCATGTGTTTACTCTGAGTCCTACAGCAGACAGAACAGAATGACAGAGGCCGCATATGGGGTGTTCTCCTCCCTGTTACATTTAAACCAGCAGCATTATTGCATTTCCTGGGGGGGGGGGGTTGTTATTCTGAGATCTCCCTCTTTTGTTTTTGTTTCACAGTAACACTGTGGGTTTGTTTGGTACTTAATAGAACTGGCAGAATTTCAAGTGTCAGGCAGGAGGCTTTATCAGACAAGCCATCAGCTGTGAAGTTGAAGGTTGTGAATGCACACATGTGCACGAATAAATGGAGGCTAAAAGAAGAAAGATGCCTGTGTAAAAAGATAGGTGCAATGTGTTTCAGCTGTTTGTGTGCAAATACAACCTGTACTTAGTAACCGAGATTTCAAGTTGGCAAAGTCTGTATTTCTTTCACCACTGTTTCCAATTATGATCATCAACCCCAAAACAGCAATGAAGGAAAGCTTCTTATATTTATCTTCTGAGCCAACTCATGGAGCTCAACATGAGCTCTCAATGTGCACTTGCAGCCCGGAAAGCCAATCAGATCCTGGGCTGCATCAGGAGAAGTGTGGCCAGCAGGTCAAAGGAGGTGATTCTCCCCCTCTACTCAGCTCTGGTGAGACCCCACCTGGAGTACCGCGTCCAGTTCTGGAGCCCCTATTACAAGAGGGATCTGGAGGTGCTGGAGCGTGTCCAGAGAGGGCCACGAGGATGATCAGAGGGCTGGAGCACCTCTCCTATGAGGACAGACTGAAGGAGTTGGGGCTCAGTCTTGGGAGTCTGGAGAAGAGAAGGCTGCGAGGTGACCTCATTGTGGCCTTCCAGTATCTGAAGGGGGCCTAGAAGAAGGCTGGGGAGGGACTTTTCAGACTATCAGGGAGTGATAGGACTAGGGGGAATGGGATGAAGCTGGAGGTGGGGAGATTCAGGCTGGACATGAGGAGGAAGTTCTTCACCGTGAGGGTGGTGAAGGCCTGGAATGGGTTGTCCAGGGAGGTGGTTGAGGCCCCGTCCCTTGCGGTGTTTAAGACCAGGCTGGACGAGGCTCTGTCCAGCCTGATCTAGTGTAGAGTGTCCCTGCCCATGGCAGGGGGGTTGGAACTAGATGATCCTTGTGGTCCCTTCCAACCCTAACTGAAACTATGAAACTATGAAACTATGGATGCTTAAAGCCTGTTTATACATAATGGCTGTTCTTGTGCACAATGTTTCCAGGTGTCATGGATGCTTTATTGCATGATACACTATTCTGTATTGCTCAGTTCTTGCTTATAGAGTATATTTGAAGAGGGTAGACTGAATGTAGAGTACAAGACTGAGGAAAGTTTCATGCACAACATGGTATTTTATATATTATTACACCACATAATTAGTATACTATTTTGTTTTAAGTTTGTAGCTTGTTTCAAAGCTCTCAGTTGGAGGAAACCAGTGTATACTGGGAAATAAGTTTGTAGATGGTACAAAGAGAATCAGTTTTGAATTTCTATGAGCTAGTTATTAGTTGTCTGTATTTGTTTGATAGTCATCTAGTCAGGTATTTTTTTCAGCATCAAAAAGTTGCTATTCATCTCTCATTTCCTTTTTAAATTAGTGCGTGTGTAATCTGCTCTGGGTAGTGGACTCTGGCTTCCAGGCTAAAACCCGATAGACATATCCTTGACTTGAGCAGAAATTAGTCTTCTCAGTACCCCATCCAGTTCTACACTGTGATGATGTCCTTAAAATATGGGATTGTTTCACTGCTTGACTGCTTAGCTTCTAAGCTCTAAAGACATAATATGATTAAGAGCTGGCTCCTCATTCCATTGCCTTCATTGACTTGATTCAGTGCTGATGGATCAGACTTCTCATATGCAACATACAAATTGGAAATAAAGACTTTAAAAACCATTATTTCTCCTCAGTTAATGGGGATCATCCTGGCACTTTTTTTTTTAATTGAGGCAAAGCTTGTTAGAAAAGTGAGAATTTGAAGAACGTCGGGTAGGAACAGCTGCCAAACTTCCTAATGTGTCAGGCTTGAATATGTATGGAATACTCCAATCTGCTATGAAAAAAACAATTTAGAGCCAGGTTAATGGTAATAAATTTCTATATGAGATGAAAGCAATTCATTTGAATTGGCATTGGCACTCGCCCAGTGGGGCAGTAAATTTTGGAGAGCTGTAGGATTCTTAAGTTCCAGCCATCCTGCTGGAATTCCAGCAGTCTTCTGCTGCATGGAAGTCCTGGTGAGAGCAGAAGCTGCTAGTGTTGCCATCTAGAGGATTTGGAAATCCATGTTACCTGTACCTTGTAGACATGTGTCATACAGCTTTGAGTTCTTATAGGAACTGAACATAGAAGAGGTTATGTACTGGAATACCTTAGTAACATAGTATCAATCAGGGTTGGAAGGGACCACAAGGATCAGCTAGTTCCAACCCCCCTGCCATGGGCAGGGACACCCCACACTAGATCAAGCTGGCCAGAGCCTCATCCAGCCTGGGCTTAAACACCTCCAGGGATGGGGCCTCAACCACCTGCCTGGACAACCCATTCCAGGCCTTCACCACTCTCATAGTGAAGAACTTCCTCCTCACATCTAGCCTGAATCTCCCCACCTCCAGCTTCATTCCATTCCACTTCTGTAGTCATAGGGGAAAATTTCTGTTAAATGCTTTTTATCCGAAGTTTGTTCACAGGGCAGTTGTTGCTTTCCTTTCCAGGGTAGTGGAATCTTATTACAGAGGAAAGAATCTTAAATGAAATCTTAATTTGAAAACCTTCAGCTTATCAACCAGTAGTAAGTGCAGGGCATCAGAGTTAAAATTTTAGAGCTATTTTGCCAGGGGTGTAAGCTCAAAAAGGGTGCTACATACAATTCTTCTAAGTTAACTGTGCAACAGAAACCACATAGGGTGCTCAGCATGAAAGAACTGTAAAAGACAATAAGATCTTATCACGAAAAGCTTGTATTGGTGTGATTCATCAGGTTCCTAAGGGGATCTGTCCTGCCTCCCAAAAGCAGATGCTGACAAAATGGAATAAATAAATGCAATTAATCAAGATGTCAAGATGCTGCCGTTCATTTTGATTGACAGTGGTCTTTGGCATAAAGACCAATTATAAATTTTGATACTGATTTTCACAGTATCACAGTATCACAGTATAACCAAGGTTGGAAGAGACCCCAAGGATCATCAAGTCCAACCTGTCCCAACAGACCTCACAACTAGACCATGGCACCAAGTGCCACGTCCAATCTCCCTGAACACCTCCTGGGACGGCGACTCCACCACCTCCCTGGGCAGCCCATTCCAATGACGAATGACTCGCTCAGTGAAGAACTTCCTCCTCACCTCGAGTCTAAACCTCCCCTGGCACAGCTTGGACTGTGTCCCTTGTTCTGGTGCTGGTTGCCTGGGAGAAGAGATGAACCCCCTTTCTTTACATTGTTTGTAGCTGAATAAAATCCAGATATCTAAAGTGACTAAAGTGTAAAGGATTGTAAAGCTTACTGGACTGCACTTCACCTGTGCTTTTGTTAAATGCACATAAGCAGTTCAGATAAATTGGTCTTGGTAAAGGCTTACTGCTAAGTATACTGAGTCCTGCTCTGTAACCTGGACAGGTGAGATCCTTGCTGAAGAACTGCTCAGAAGAATAGGGTGCAGGTATCTTTCATCTTTCTCCTTCTGAGAAGTCTGAAAGCTTGATCTCCATTTCTTTTAGTGCAGTCCTTCAGACTGTCAGTTCTGTGAGATTTAAAAGGTTTTCATGATGGAAAAATGTTTTCTAGATGATAAGGCTGAACTTCTAAAAAGGCAAAACACAAGATGCAAGGAAGCAAATGACACTCATCAATGGAAATGAGCAGGACATTTCAGTAAAGATGTGGAATGGATAATAATCCACAGTTAGAGATGTATGAAATAGGAGATTTTTTTTTTCCTCTGGGGTCTCGCTATCCTCCAGGGGTGATTAGGAGCAGAAGCTTAATTTAGAAGGGTAGGCTAGTAAAGGTAGATTTGTGATACTGATGTAAAAAATAAAGAATTGTAATTATAAATGCCCAAAGTTTGTCCAGCTTTACTAGAGGAAATTAAGAATGTTGATTATTAAGTGGTTTGTGTAAGATAAGCAGAATGCCAGTGGAAACTGCTTGAGTTGTTTGGTTTTGGGTTGTTGGGTTGATATTTTTTTTTGGGGGGTGGTGGTGGTTGTGTTGGGGTTTTTGGTTATTTTTGGTGGGTTTTGTTTGTTTATTGGGTTTTGGTTTGTTTTTTTTTTTCTTTGGGGGAGGGGTTATATCTTTGTGTTTGTCTTTGGTGTATTTTTGTTTATTATAATGTTAAACAGCATGCTGTAACTCCCAAAGGACTTCTGAGCAATTCCAGGTTTCATGCCATTTTAAAATAGCAGCAGATTTCAAATACCTGAAGATCTTTGTCAAACTGGAATTGCCTGGGGTTTAAGGATTATGTCCCACATTAGATATTTTGCAACATTTTAGCAGTAAATGCCTTCTTATATAATTAAATCTGAATATATATGTTTTACAGTCATTTTACCTGAATTATTTTTCCTGCTGAAATTCAAAAGCTTATCAAAGTGATCAACATCTCAGGTTTTCAGATTGATCTGTTAGAATAATCATGCTCCTTGCAGTTGACCATCAGTTATTCCTCCTTCTCTCCCATCTTTTATAAAAACATTAGCATTTCTTACCTTGCCTCTATGAAATAAAACTGGGAGAAGTGCAGGTGTCAAGGTTAAAAACATTCCTCAGGTTTTCCTCTACTTGTCTTCTCGTTTTTTACCAAGGGTTCCAAATTAATGCGTGATGGAGAAATCTTTCCCTAATGGTATCAGGAAAAAGACCCCATAGTATAAGAGTTCAAATCAAAACTTGAAAATGATTAGTCTCTTTTGCTTCTGGGGCATCCTGAAGTGACCCCTCTTCTATATTCAACTTTCTTTGTACTTATAATAATCCTCAAGAATTTGCAGGAGTCATATAATTCCTGTTGTCTGTGCTTGGACGTCCTGCCCAACCTCTCACCTTCTCTGGCTGTTTTCAGGATGCACTTCAGTTTTTGTATGGCATTAGCAAGCTACCATTACTAAATGTAATGGTTCACAAATACTATCATCAGGCATGATGAGAGGCCATTAGATAGCTACAGGTTATACAGTCAATGCACTTGCCGATTCAACCTTTTGTGTTCTTTCCTCTTCCATCTCTTTTCAAGTACTGGTTTATATTGATTGGCCTCAGCTGGTGCCAAATCAATTTTCCTGTTTCTTTTTATGTAATATCTATTAATATTTTACTTCAACAACTTACCTGTGTTTTGTTCACCTGCCACCTTGGTCAACATATTTGAGTTCTACTTGTGTACTTCTTAGGAACCCATCAGTGCTGAAGGCAGATGTTATTTAGTGATGCAGAATTGATTCAGCGTAAGACAGCGGAGGTGGGGGTTTATTTAACCAGTGTATTTAAAATCATATCTCTGGTATAAATGACAACATTGATAAGTTACAGAGCATCATGTTAGCCCACAGTGGGCAGAAGGGTTTAGTACTGTGTCCAGTTCTGGGCCCCTCAGTTTAGGAAGGATGTTGACTTGCTGAAACATGTCCAGAGAAGGGCAACAAGGTTGGTGAGGGGTTTGGAACACAAGCCCTATGAGGAGAGGCTGAGGGAGCTGGGGTTGCTTAGCCTGGAGAAGAGGAGAGTGAGGGGTGACCTTCTTGCTCTCTACAACTACCTGAAGGGAGGGTGTAGACAGGCAGATGTTGGTCTCTTCTCCCAGGCAGCCAGCACCAGAACAAGAGGACACAGTCTCAAGCTGCACCAGGGGAGGTTTAGGCTGGGTGTTAAGAAGAAGTTCTATACAGAGAGAGTGATTGGCCATTTGAATGGTCTGCCCGGGGAGGTGGTGGAGTCACCATCATTGGAGGTGTTCAGGAGGACACTGGATGGGGTGCTTGGTGCCATGGTTTAGTTGATTAGGTGGGTTGGATTGGTTGATGGGTTGGATGCGATGATCTTGAAGGTCTCTTCCAACCTGGTCTGGTCTATTCTATTCTATTCTATTCTATTCTATTCTATTCTATTCTATTCTATTCTATTCTATTCTATTCTATTCTACTCTACCCTACTCTATTCTATTCTTATTCTTCCATTGCTTCTTTAGATAATTAAAACTTTCCCTGTCTTAAAATGAGTCAGTCTTAGAAACCTGCAGACCTGCCTTGCCTTTTCAGTCCAGAATGTCAAAAAAGACAAAATCTCCCTGTTCATATACTTGTTTAAAAAACCCACCAAAATCAAAAAAGCATTTCTTTGACCTAACAACCCTGACTATATCCTCTTAAATCAGGGAAGTGGTTTGGTTGTGGTTTTTTTGTTTTGTTTTGTTTTCCCCCTAGATTATTGGAGAGTGTAAGTGGCTATTTGCAATTTTCTTAAACCCTGTCGGTGCTGGTGTTAATTGAGTTAGGAATTATGTTCCATAGTAGCCTCTATGACCTGTGTGACCTGTTTGATTGATGAGAATAGTTCAAGTCATTAGCAATAAATGCATCCACAAATTTCATGCTAAAGTTGCATTAATTTGCAAAGCTCTATTAAGATACAAGATACTTTGCAAAGTAGTTACTAAGTCCCAAGGGCTAGGGCCTTTGGGTTAAAACTTCAGACACTTTGAGGACATAGAAGACAAATTATTTTCTGCTACATTACTAATTACACCTTGGTTATAGATATCATTTGGTATAATAAAACCATGTACCTTGGTTTTCTTAAATGCAAGTTAGAATGCACCTGGATTAGTTGACTTCCAGAGATACTCAAAGTGAATCGGAGATAAAACTCTGAGTTTTGAGAGCAATTTTGTACAAGTTATATTCTCATTATTCTTTGAGCTACATATACTTGGGCTTTCTACCTGACTTTTTTTTCCCTTCTTTTAATATTTCTATATGTTTATGTATTTTTAATGTCTTCTGATTTAAATGTTTCAAATAATCTGTTTCATCATCACCTGCTATGGGAGAAGAGTATGTGCTTCATTGAATTTGAAGCCAAATTTAAATCCTTTAAAGAGACTACAGCCTATAGGCCGTACAAAGACAGAATTTCTCATTTGTAGCAGGTAATAACTTTGAAGTTGACATTTCTTTTCTCTGGCAATGATTGCAACTTCAGGTTCTGTATAAATGGCATATTATGTGAAGTGAATGTTTAATTATAAGGGGAAACTTAATTGAATATTCCTGTTTGATTAATAATAAAGAAACAGGGACATCACATTAGTTTTTGGATAAGCCATGTACAGGATGTCGAAGTACTGCTGTCAGTGAATTAAACGTGATACAGTGCTAAGATGTTCTTTCTTTCACTGTGTTTCTCATGGCTGAGCATGGGCTGTGACCTTGCTGCTTTGATTTCTGCTGTATGTGGTATTAAGAGCATAGTCCAAGGCTGACAAGATATAGGTCACAAGGCTTTTACTAGGAACCCTCTCAGTTGGTTGGCAGTATGCTATCTTTGGCTTAGTAAATGTTGCACTGTTGCCTAAAGGAACAATACAACAGCTCTATTTAATGAAATGAAAACATACTAAAATGGTGAAGGGGTTGAATATAGTGTTTTCTTCAAACTATCTGAAGAATAGAAGACCCAGCATTTTTAGAATAGAATAGAATAGAATAGAATAGAATAGAATAGAATAGAATAGAATAGAATAGAATAGAATAGACCAGGTTGGAAAAGACCTTTGAGATCGAGTCCAACCTATGACCCAACACCATCTCATCAACTAAACCATGGCACCAAGCACCCCATCCAGTCTCTTCCTAAACACCTCCAGTGATGGTGACTCCACCACCTCCCTGGGCAGCCCATTCCAGTGGCCAATCACTCTTTTATGAAGAACTTCTTCCTAACCTCCAGCCTAAACCTCCCCTGATGCAGCTTGAGACTGTGTCCTCTTGTTCTGGTGCTGGCTGCCTGGGAGAAGAGATCACAGTATCACAGTATCACAGTATAACCAAGGTTGGAAGAGACCCCAAGGATCATCAAGTCCAACCTGTCCCAACAGACCTCACAACTAGACCATGGCACCAAGCGCCACGTCCAATCTCCCCTTGAACACCTCCAGGGACGGCGACTCCACCACCTCCCTGGGCAGCCCATTCCAATGACGAATGACTCGCTCAGTGAAGAACTTCCTCCTCACCTCGAGTCTAAACCTCCCCTGGCACAGCTTGAGACTGTGTCCCCTTGTTCTGGTGCTGGTTGCCTGGGAGAAGAGACGAACCCCCTCCTGTCTACAACCACCTTTCAGGTAGTTGTAGAGGGCAATGAGGTCGCTCTGACCTTCTCTTCTCCAGGCTAAACAATCCCAGCTCCCTCAGCCTCTCCTCATAGGCTTGTGCTCAAGGCCTCTCACCAGCCTTGTTGCCCTTTCTGGACACGTTCAAGTATCTCGATGTCTTCTTAAACTGAGGGGCCCAGAACTGGACACAGTACTCAAGGTGTGGCCTAACCAATGCAGAGTACAGGGGCAGAATGACCTCCCTGCTCCTGCTGGCCACACTCCCTCCCCCCTGGCTCAACCCCCTCCTGGCTACAACCACCCTTCATGTAGTTGTAGAGAGCAATAAGGTCTCCTCTGAGCCTCCTCTTCTCCAGGCTAAGCAACCCCAGCTCCCTCAGCCTTTCCTCACAGGGCTTGTGCTCGATACCTCTCACCAGTCTTGTTGCACTTGTTGCCCTTCTCTGGGCACGTTCCAGCAACTCAACATGTCACATCTTATGTGAAATATTGTGAATTCAAAATAACCACAGAAGAGTCAGTAAAATCACCCCATGAGGAAGTACCAACAAGACACAAGTTGATTAAATTGTGATTTGTTGTTTGTGTAGTTTAATACATCAGATTTTCAGCTTTTTAAAAAATTGGAGGTACTTAAAGCCTTTTCTTTCCCTCTTGATCATGATGGATTACTGAAAAATGTCCATGTACTTGCAGCCATGGTGACATCTCCAGTGCCTTCTTGCTGGGCTTTCAAACGATCAGCTTCAGAGGAAGCTTGATCTGCTGCCAAAGACATGTGCCTGTCCCTGGACAGGCCATTTAAAGCACCTGGCTCCCAAATGATTATCATACCACTTGGCAAACAGCTGTTCCTGAACACAGGGGGTTTTTACCAGCAAAAATACTTTACTTGGTATTTTGATGTACAGAAATTAAAACACAAAATGCTAATGAAAATTCAAATGGGCACTGAGTGACAAATGTGCCTAGTAGTTTCTGCACTGAACAAGGAACTTAAACCTCCTCCTAGCAAAGCCACTTGCCAAACGTGGCCCTTGAAAGCACTCTGTAACGCTTTATACATCGTATATGACATGGATCTCCAAAAAGTGATGTGTTTTATCTTATTATGGGATATTGTTTCAATAATTTCGATAAAATGGCCCTGAGTAACCACAACCACTTTTAAATGCTTCTGTTTTCCTTAGATTTTTCTGTCAAAAGAATCATCTAACTTGGCAATAGCTTCTCACACAGTTAGAGATGTAGACACGGTGTGATGGGATCTTATGCCCAGTGCAGTCCTATTTGTTTGGTTGATTGGGTTTTTTTGTTTGGTTTTGTTTTCTTTTGGACTCATTAGGAACAAAAAAAGGAGTGGACTCCAGCTTCTGATGCTAAACCATGTAAGAGCCACCTAAGAAAATTTGTTTTGATTTTCAGGCTGTTATTCAGCTTCACAGGCTGGTGCTTGTAAATAGTTTTCCCACAGAATTTAAGTATTTCTGGAAATCACCATATTTAGTAGAGCATTAGCACTGCCTGGTATTTTGATAAATGAAACTGTCCTCTTGATGGTATTTTTGAATGTGCACCATAGGACACTTGTACTTGCACTATAGCTAACCCATACCTTTTTGCTGGAAAAATTGAGATAGAAGCCTCATAATTAATCCAAACCGTATGCAAGGACTCTTACTCTTCTAGCTTGATGGTGCTGCATGTGAAGGAGGAGAAGCTTCTGAATTTTTCAATTGGGAGACTGACCATATATTACTGCAAATCATTTGAAATTAGTGTTCTGTACATTTAGGATAGAGTGTATTTTTACTCACACATAAATTGCCCCTGAACACAATTCAAAAACCTGGTGTTACACTTAGCAATGAACGTTTCAGAAAAGTAAATTAGTGTCTTCACAGGGAAGAAATACAGATTATTATAGAATCACCTACTATTGCCACTGTAATTATGGCTTGGACAGTGTTTCTGTGATGATTTTTTTTGAAGGATTTGGGAAAAAAACTCTTTCATACTAAGACACAGCCTGGCAGGCAACATCTGCACCCAGGGTCTGTCTTGCACTTAGTGCAAGGTGCAGGTGGCCAAGAAAGCCAATGGCATCCTGGCCTGTATCAGGTATAGTGTGGCCAGCAGGAGCAGGGAAGTCATTGTGCCCCTGTGCTCAGCACTGGTTGGGCCACACCTTGAGTGCTGTGTCCAGGTCTGGGCCCCTTAGTTTAGGAAAGATGCTGAGTTGCTGGAATGTGTCCAGAGAAGGGCAACAAAGCTGGTGAGGGATCTGGAGCACAGCCCTATGAGGAGAGGCTGAGGGAGCTGGGGTTGCTTAGCCTGGAGAAGAGGAGGCTCAGAGGAGACCTTCTTGTTGTCTACAACTCCCTGAAGGGAGGTTGTAAGCAGGTGGGGGTTGGTCTCTTCTCCCAGGCAGCCAGCACCAGAAGAAGAGGACAGTCTCAAGCTGTGCCAGGGGAGGTTTAGGCTGGATGTTAGAAGTTCTTCATAGAAAGCATGATTGGCCATTGGAATGGTCTGCCCAGGGAGGTGTTGGACTCACCATCACTGGAAGTGTTTAAGAAGAGAGTGGATTAGTTGATTAGATGGTGTTGGGTAATAGGTTGGACTCAATGATCTTGAAGATCTTTTCCAACCTGGGTAATTCTATTGTATTCTATATGTTTAACTCTGAATAGACTTGTCTCCTGTGAAAGGTCATCATGTTAGGAGATGCTGGCTTTTTAAGTAGAAACCATCATGCCTAGGATGCCTTTAACAGCACCCTTTTCTTGCTGTGGGTATCTGTCAATGGATCCTAAGTCATGCCCCTCCTGCAGGGCTGGTGGTGGCAGAGCTGAAGGAGAACTTGATGCCTCCAGCCTCAAACACCAGTGGCTTCAGGGGCTTCTACAAGTTGTTTGTGTGAAAGTGACCTTAGACCAGACTCTGCTTGCTACAGGGGGTGAGTGCTGCCTGTCAGGCCCTGTTTCATGTTTCTGTTTCCAGCAAGCGCCTTGTCTTCTGTTAGAAACTTCTCCTGCCCAAGCAGCTGAGAAAGCCAACAGCATCCTGGCCCGTATCAGAAGCAGTGGGACCAGCAGGAGTAGGGAAGCGATTGTCCCGCTATATCCAGCAGCGGTGAGGTCTCACATTGAATACTGTGTTGAGTTGTGTGTGAAGAAAGACATTGGGGTGCTGGAGTGCATCCAAAGAAGGGAAACAAAGGTGGTGAAAGGTCTGGAACACCAGAATTATGAGGGGCAGCTGAGGGAACTGGGATTGTTGAGCCTGGAGAAAGGAAGGCTCAGGGGAAACCTTGCCACTCTTTACAACTACCCGAAAGGAGGTTGTAGTGAGGTGGGTGTCAGTCTGTTCACTTAAGTACTAGAATGAGATAAAATGGCCTCAAATTGCAGCAGGGGAGGTTTAGATTAGACTTCAGGAAAAAAAAATCTTCATTGAAAGTGATAATCAAGCATTAGAACAGTCTGCTGAGGAAAATGGAATTGCCATCCCTGGAGGTATTTAAAGGATTTGTGGACGTGGAATTTAGGGATGTGGCTTAATGGTGGACTGGGTGTGCTGGGTTAGGATTTAGATGTGATCTCAGAGGTCTTTTCTAACATAAATAGTTATGTGATTTCCTTGCTTTCCTTACAGCCAGCTGGAGATGGCAGATCTGCAATTATCTACTTACTACTGTTTCAGCATTCCAAATACAAATTGTTGCTGTATCCGTTGGCACAGGAAAGACATACAATTAGGTCTAAATGTTCTCTTCAAAGATAGTGCATATGTATTAAAAGAATATTAGTTGATACTGTAAATTGCAAAAATAAATTTAATTCAGATTTCAAAGCTAGTTATCAGCCCAAGGGAGCTATATAAATTTGTGAGAAAATTGGGATATATTCAGTAGATGCTGTTTGACCACACTGACTTTCTGCTTTTAAACTGACTTTTCATCTCTTCTTCAGTTCATGATCTTGACTTCATAGTCAGTAACTGCCTTGTAGTTCCTAAAAAAAAAAAAACTCTCTGAAACTAAAAACTAAAGTGAAATAATTGAGATTACTGGAAGTATTGACAGACTTGTAGTGTGAGTGCCCTAATGTCTCATAATTTTCTTGTACTCTGAGCAAAATAAAAAGCAGGGGAGTAATAATTAGAAATCTAAGAAAAAAACATTTAATCTTCTCCTCTTTAATCTGCAATCAGGCAAGCAAATTTTAGTGAGCCAAGTGAGCATTTGTCAGGATAATAAAAGGTACAGATTAAAAATTCTGTTGATTGTAGGATTTGTAAAAAGAGAAATCCAATCAAGGATTCTGAATGATCAGCTGATCCACATTTTGCTTCATTTTACAGTTGCTAAACCTGCTTCTGTTGCTGGGATTTGGTCATGTTGAAAGCCCTGAATAAAGTGGGAAGATTGTAGAGAGCTATCCTTCATCTTTAGTAGAGTGTTTGCATTGGTGTCATCTTATAGGCAGGGAGAGCCATGTCTGTTTCCTGCCAGGAAATCCCATGTGAAGTAAATGTCTGGGGAACAGAAATTTTCCATCATTACCCACACTACTGTATCCTGGATAATTTTCTCACAGTTTCTACCTTGGCCAAAAATTGTGTGGGTCATCTTAGCAGTAAGATGCAAAATTTAAGGTATCAGAACATTTCCTTTGCTTTCCTGTGAAACTGTGGCATGGTTACTGGGAGCAAAAACAGATTACAATACAATAATGCAATACAATAAATCCAGGTTGGAAGAGACCTTCAAGATCACCGTGTCCAACCTATCAACCAATCCAACCCACCCAAACAACTAGATCATTGGCACCAAGCACCCCATCAAGTCTCCTCCTGAATACCTCCAATGATGGTGACTTTCCCCACCTCCCTGGGCAGCCCATTCCAATGGGCAATCACCCTCTCTGTATAGAACTTCCTCCTAACATCCAGTCTAAACCTGCCCTGGCACAGCTTGAGACTGTGTCCTCTTGTTCTGGTGCTGGCTGCCTGGGAGATGAGACCAACCTCTGCCTGTCTTACAACCTCCCTTCAGGTAGTTGTAGAGAGCAATGAGGTCACCCCTGAGTGTCCTCTTCTCCAGGCTAAGCAACCCCAGCTCCCTCAGCCTCTCCTCATTGGGCTTGTGATTACCTGGGTCTGAAATGTGTTACCCACAGGCTTGTTCAGATGGGAGGCTGAATAAGCTCATCAGTTTCTAGACATTGTCTTTCATTCCCAGCAGCACTATGTTTCAGTGCAGAAACCCACCTCCTGAACAGAACAGAGAAGGGAAAGAAGGGGTTTGGAAGACAAGCCCTATGAGGAGAGGCTGAGGGAGCTGGGGTTGCTTAGCCTGGAGAGAAGGAGACTCAGGGGTGACCTTCTTGCTCTCTACAACTACCTGAAGGGAGGTTGTAGCCAGGCAGAGGTTGGTCTCTTCTCCCAGGCAGCCAGTACCAGAACAAGAGGACACAGTCTCAGGCTGCACCAGGGCAGGTTTAGACTGGATCTTAGGAAGAAGTTCTATACAGAGAGAGTGATTGCCCACTGGAATCGGCTGCCCGTGGAGGTGGTTGAGTCTCCTTCATTGGAGGTGTTCAAGAAGAGGCTTGATGGAGTGCTTGGTGCCACGGTTTAGTTGTTTAGGTGGGTTGTATTGTATTGTATTTAGGTGGGTTGGATTGGTTGATAGGTTGGACACGTTGATCTTGAAGGTCTCTTCCAACCTGGTGTGGTGTATTGTATTGTATTGTATTGAAGGCGGGGGGGGGGTGTGTGTGTGTGTGGTAGTTTTAGGCTATGCCTTTAAATTTTTCACAGATCCTGAACAGAAAGTGGTAAAATGTAAATAAATCACTCCTGGGTGTTAAAAGGAAAATAATGATAGGTCCAAAGAATCCTTTTGGAGATTTAAGGGACTTAAACTAGTTGTACAAAAACAATCTCTTCATCTCGCTTCCTGAGGCTGGGAGGTACTGACTGTGTGCTTCTGCTTGACCTTGGCTGCATTGTTTTGGCTAAGTTCTAACGTCTCTCTGCTCCTTTCTCTTGTCCCTTTGTGTACAGGAGGGTAAGGGGGAGGCAGGGGGGGGTAGAAGCTATTAGCAGTCAAAGACCAGGGGTGTCCTTGTGCTGTTTATTAATTGTAAATACCTGTAAGTGTTGTAAATACTACATATTGTGTACATATTCATTGCATACCCTTGTAGATTGTAGTTTTGCTTGCAAATCCAGCTTCCATTTGCTTCCAACTGAGCTGGTCTGGCAAATTGAATGTTGGGGGGAATTTCCAACCCACCACAGGGAGGAGAAAAGAGAAAGAAATTTAAAATAAAATAAAATAAAAAAATGTTCAGCAAGCACCATCTGTCTGTGGTGACTAAGAAAAAACTCAAAACTGGAAGAAATTAAAGAAGAAAGGAAGGAACCTAAATGTGAGAAACCAAGATAAGTACAAAAATAAGATGATGAAAGGGTAGGGCATAAAAGTAAAAAGGATATGGTGCAGGAAAAAAAAAAAAACCAGAGCCTCCAAAAAGTGTAATCAATGAACTTAACTTCTAAGTCATGTAATTTAGTAGAGCTTATAATAAGGCAATCAGACTGCAGCACCTTGGAATTATCATCATGGCACGTATTTTGTTCTAACCACAAGACTAATGTGACTGGATAAGTGATAGAGAAGACTAACTTCAATGTCTCTTCTGGTTTCCTGAAGACTTTGAAACAGTGAGTTCGAGAAAACAGAATGACTGTAGCTACATTAGCATTGGATGCATCTAATCTTCAGTGAGCTTGGCATTTCAGGCAAGATGCATGTCCTATCCACATCTGGTCATGGTATGGTGCTGTGGGGGTGCAGGTGGGCTATGGGTCCTGATGAGGAGCCTTCATCCGCAAAGCCTGGGTCGACCACTTGATGGGAGAATGCAGAATTTCAGCATTACAGTGTCTGGAAGAGTCTCTCAGGGAAAGAAAGCTTAAATAATAAGATTATTTTTTTTTATATATTAATTTCTTTTCCTTTTTATTGATAAAACTCTTTTTATTATGTCTGGGAAAGGCTTCATGCTTCTGTAAGGTGGGGCAGCAGAGGGGCAAAAGAAGATGCAGAGCTGTTTTGAGAGTGAACATATTCCATCCTGTTCTGGAGTCAGAGGGTTAGGGCAGGGAAAAGTACCTCTTCTCCTGCCTTTGTGAGCTTTGCTTCAAGGAGTGAAGAAATTCTGCCACCCCTCCATCACATATCATGACATGTCAGATATCTCAATAAAGCAGTTCTTTCTTTCTTTCTTTCCAGAGAGCTAAATGTGAAATTTTAAAGACATTCACAAATACAATTTTCCTCCACTCAGGGAGCTGGGATTGCTTAGCCTGGAGAAGAGGAGACTCAGGGGTGACCCTGCAGGCTATCAGGGAGTGATAGGACTAGGGGGAATGGAATGAAGCTGGAGGTGGGGAGATTCAGGCTAGATGTGAGGAGGAAGTTCTTCACTGTGAGGGTGGTGAGGCCCTGGAATGGGTTTGTCCAGGGAGGTGGTTGAGGCCCCATCCCTGGAGGTGTTTAAGCGCAGGCTGGATGAGGCTCTGGCCAGCCTGATCTAGTGTAGAAGTGTCCCTGCCCATGGCAGGGGGGGTTGGAACTAGATGATCCTTTTGGTCCCTTCCAACCCTAACCGAAACTATGAAACTATGAAACTTATTGCTCTCTACAACTACCTTAAGGGAGGTTGTAGACAGGCAGAGGTTGGTCTCTTCTCCCAGGCAGGCAGCACCAGAACAAGAGGACACAATAATAATACAATACACCAGGTTGGAAGAGACCTTTGAGATCATCACGTCTAAACTATCAACCAATCCAACCCACCTAAACAACTAAACCATGGCCCCAAGCACCCCATCCAGTCTCCTCCTGAACACCTCCAATGATGGTGACTCCACCACCTCCCTGGGCAGTCCATCCCAATGTTCAAAATCATACAGAAATTACAGGCATAATGTGTCAGTCACGGGGTAATTTGTGCCGTTAGCACAAGCTTGGCAAGAGCTCAACAGCTATAGTGGTCATTTATGGGCTTGAGAAGGCTAATACTGTTCTCTGTGTTCATATCTGGCACAGAGGCTCTAATTTCTGTTTAGTCCTCTACAATACCAGAAGCTAGATACCTCTTCAAGTTCTATTGACCACCCGTGAAAACGCGTGTTTTCTAGCCCCTTAGTAGTACGTCGTGAGATCACAAATCATCAGTTTGCACAGCTTATCTTTATTTCTAATCCTAAAATACTCTCACACTCTAAGTAAAATAATTGGAATTGGCTTTTGTGAGTACAGGAGGGCACAGCTCTGTAAAATGGCACTGCAGTTTATAACAAAAGCACTTGGAAGAGAAAATGTATACTGTAAATGGGCAGTGGTGCTGCCCCACTCTTCGTGACTGGAGTGTTCATTCTCTACTAATTCTGTTATTTAAAGTAATTAGCAGTTAATTAAGGTAGTGTTAGTGAGTTTGTGACAGACTAAATGGAAGTCAGGAAATGTTGGTGGAAACATAACCTTAAAACTTCAGTGTTAATAGCTTGTGCTCTCTTTTCTCGTAGATTAAATGCAGGCTGATGCCACGTCTGAACAGTAGCAATTTGTACTCATTTTTTGTGAGGTTAAGTGGGTTTTAATAATCCAGCCCTGATTTACAATATAATCAGAATATATTATGGATATAGCTTTAATTTCTACATGCTCCAACCATCTTCAGATTTATCTTAAATAACGAAGCAGTGCCAGAACGCCCTGCTGTCTGTCAGGACAATGATTTTTGTAGTGCTACTAAATTAAGAAACAATATTTTAAAAGAGCATTCTCCTAATTTTCAAATTCTCAGATCAGCAAAATCATTACCATTAAATTTATGGTGCTGCCAATTATATGCAGGCTATGGTAGACACTTGAGGTAAAAAAAAAGAAGAGGATGTGTGGTTAGCTCACAGAAGACATGAGAGGCAGACTTTTCTCAAAGCAGCCTGAACTCAGGATGCATTTTAATCCCAGTATGCTACTGAAAGACTTGCACAGGTTGTGTGCAGCTGTGGGTGTGTATGAAACAGCCTATTTAGTCAAACATAGAATGTGTGAAGTATATGCTACTATATATACAATACAATATATGCTAGTATATGCCACAGCAACCCCATGCAGAGCTACAGGCTGGGGTCAGAGTGGCTGGAGAGCTGCCAAGCAGAGAGGGACCTGAGGGTGGTGATCGACAGCTGTCCCTGACCATGAGCCATCCCATGTGCCCAGGTTGGCTAAGAAGGCCACCGGCATCCCTGTTCTCTGCATTAGGAATCGTGTGGCCAGCAGGAGCAGGGAGGTCATTGTGCCCCTGTACTCAGCACTGGTTAGGCCCACACCTTGAGTACTGTGTCCAGTTCTGGGCCCCTCAGTTTTAAGAAGACATCGAGATGCTTGAACGTTTGTCCAGAGGAAGGGCAACCAAGGCTGGGGAGAGGCCTTGAGCACAGCCCTATGAGGAGAGGCTGAGGGCTGGGGTTGGTCTAGTGCCTGAAGAAGAGATAAGCTCGGGGAGACCTCATTGCTTCTCCTACAACTACCTGAAAGGTGTTGTAGCCAGGAAGGGGTCTCTTCTCCCAGGCAGCCAGTACCAGAAGAAGAGGACACAGTCTCAAGCTGCAGCAGGG
>CM026887.1:39709046-39773422 GCA_015227895.2 Colaptes auratus | reverse complement strand
GCCCAGGTAGCCAAGAAAGCAAATGGTATACTGGCCTGTATCAGGAACAGTGTGGCCAGCAGGAGCAGGGAGGTCATTCTCCCCCTGTACTCAGCACTGGTTAGGCCACACCTTGAGTCCTGTGTCCAGCTCTGGGGTTCTCAGCTTAGGAAAGATTTTGACTTGCTGGATCATGTCCAGAGAAGGGCAACGAAGTTGGTGAGGGGTTTGGAACGCAAGCCCTATAAGAAGAGACTGAGGGAGCTGGGGTTGTTTAGCCTGGAGAAGAGGAGACTGAGGGGTGACCTTCTTGCTCTCTACAACTACCTGAAGGGTGGTTGTAGACAGGCAGAGGTTGGCCTCTTCTCCCAGGCAACCAGCACCAGAACAAGAGGACACAGGCTCAAGTTGTGCCAGGGGAGGTTTAGGCTGGATGTTAGGAAGAAGTTCTTCATAGAGAGTGATTGCCCATTGGAATGGGCTGCCCAGAGGTGGTGGAGTCAACATCACTGGAGGTGTTCAGGAGGAGACTTGATGGGGTGCTTGGTGCCATGGTTTAGTTGATTAGATAGTGTTGGATGATAGGTTGGACTCAATGATCTCAAAGGTCTCTTCCAACCTATCTATTCTATAACTGCACCAACAGCTCCTCTGTAAAGATCCTAAGACCCACGTAAAAGCAGACCTATAAAATGTGTCTATTTTATAGTTCAACATGTGGAACTGTCACAAAGAGTACACAGAGCTGTGCACCAGGTGTGCTATCTAATCCACTGCAGACTCATAAATGGATATCACAAGTCAAGATACATTCCTATCACTAAAAAAGGTGTTGTTTTTTTTTAAGAAAAAAAATCATCTTTTAGGAACTTGCCATAAATCTGAAGTACGTTTCTTACGGCCAATTGAGCCACTGAACATTTTGCATGTACAACAATACAGTTTCCAAGATTTTCGTTTCTTAAATAGGAATTCAGATGAGCAGTCTGCCTATGAATTCATTTTTACATACTTTGAAGCAGTCCAAGCATTCAGTAGCCAAGCCTTTCCAATTCTGGTTATTTCATCTTTAGGAATTAATTTTTTTTTATTAGGCATGTTTCTATGGCTTGACACATATGTTTAAGGTTGTTCATGGTAAATACTTGCCCAGCTCTAATTTTACTCCAGTAATCTCAAAAAAACCAAAGCAAGCAAAGAATTTTAAACTTCAAGCATAGAATCTTTCCATGACTCCTGGTACTACAATAGGTGGGGGGAAAAGGCAATTGTAAATTCTGGGAAATGGGAGTGCTTCCCATGTTTGCATCTCACATACCAGTTCTGAATCAAGAGATCGGTGTGACCTTTTTACCCACCACTTGCCATGATTTCCGCAGAGGAAAAACAAACAAAAAAACCCAAACAAGCAAAAAGTTAAACGCACAGAGCAGAACATAATGACTGCAGGTATCCACTAGGGTCTGACAGTGCAGGAAGTCCGATGTAATCTAACAGTTCAAACACTGTCTTAATCACCTTCTGTTCTGTGAAGAATGACAGATAAGTACAGAGATCCTCCTCTTGTCTTATCTAAATTGAACAAGCGCTTACCTCTCTTTGGATTTTAGAAGGGCTACTGGGAGTCTAGACTCTTAACTTCGAGACTCAGGTAAGTGCCTGCAGTAAGGTGAAATGAAAACAAACCTTAAGTTTGATTAATGATTAAAAAAAAAAAACCACTTTGGTTCATTTGATGTTCCAAATTCATTATCAGTTCCCATGAAGCTCCTATTTATAACTCTGATAAGTTCTACACTGAGGAGTTTTATTTGCAATTTTCATTTTCCAAATGTTTCTGCTGTTTACAGATCACGATAACAAAATCAAATACTGCAAGTAACATTTTTGTAAAAACATAAACTTGGCCAACACCTACCAGATGTAAGAACATTTGAAGAGAACTGATCAGTTTGGAGTTCAGAGCTACGGAGCAAGACTACAGCAAGGGACTGTGTATAAACTCTGACCTTCCACATCAAAAATAGAGCATTCACTCTCTTCCAACTCAGACAGCACTGGTCATTAGATTTTGATAACCAACAGAAAAAGGAAACTAAGTTCTAGACATGTTTAGCTATTACTATGCAGCAGAGCTAACCTACAAAAGGTAGGGGCAATATTTAGTATCTTAGGCTTTTAGTATCTGAGGGCTTGCATGCAGCAAACCTGAGGTTCACAGTTTGCATGCACTTCTTTCATTTTATTGTTCAGCTCTCATCAGAGAGTGTAGCCCTGAAATGAGCTAATGAGTCTTACATTATCTCCTCAGGAGTGTTATGTAGCAGAATATTCACATATTAGTGCACCTTGGCTAGTGTGACATTTAATGGTAATCAAACACCTTTTCATTTTGTGAAACTATGAAACTGACATAAGAGTTGTCTTCAAATCTCCAGGGGATGTAGGAAAAACACTCTAGCTTTCAGAATACTTGAAATTAGTGTAATGCAAGCAATTAAGATAACCTTCAAGCTTCTTCGTGGAAGAAAATCCAGTTTTCAGGCTAAAATTTTATCATTTATCAAGTACACTGTTTCAGAAGTTAATCTGAAGCATTCAAATGGGAAATCCAAAGCTGATATTTATTTCTCTAGGTGGATGAGGATGAAGACAGAGTATTTCCATCATAAAGTTAGCTTGGCCACCTTTGGTGCATTTGTTATGAGTACCGTTTTATTTAGCTCACCATCTGAAAAGAAGTTTTACATAACAAAATGTCCACCTCCTAAAGCATGAGGTTAGAAAAATCAATGTCCCCAGAGAAGATTTATAGAATTTTGCACCTATATCTATCTATGAACTAAGGTTTCATAATATAATATTTATCTCAAAAGACCAGACACTAGTTCCCCATCACATCAGTTTGCTGTTGATTAGAGAAATGAGAATCTTTTCTAAGAGCCAGAGATCAGAATCAGGTTATAACCTTTGGATTTTTTTCATAATAATCTTCACTTATTTGCCTGGCATCTGAGCTTACTAATGGGATGGTCAGCGATTCCAATCATGGCTGTTCAATACAGTCAGGTGTCTGACCTGCCCACAGCATTTTTTCATTGATCCCTTCAAAAATATTTTTCCCTTGTTAAGATTTCACTGCTCTTGCCTGCTCTGGAAAGTGGTACTGGCCTAGTCCGATCATGAACTTGTATCTTCTAAACAATCACCCTCCCAGACAGGTTTGTTAGCTATTTGTAGATATTAAATGCTGGAGGTTTTTTCACTTTCCAAATATGTAAGAAATAAAATGTAAACCAGGCAGGTTTTAAAGCAGACATGGGTAACAGTGACTTACCTCAGACCCTCACCTTATCAGTATCTATCATTACTGTGTACATTTATGTCATGTTTCAGATTGAACACAAAATTTCAATTGAAAAATAAGAAAATAAAAGAATTTACAGCCCTAGGGAAGTGTAGGAGAGTGTAGGAATTGTATCTCTTCAGTGCTGTGATCAGAATCAAACAGGCTGTATGAAATGTAAGGGAGACAGGAAGACATTTTGGGCAAGATGATCATATTCAAAACCAGAAATGACACTGCAAGAGATCTTTCTTCCCCATAATATTGAACAGCTCTGAAAAATCAGTCTTGGAGGAAGAAAGCCCCTGGTGAGGCAGTGGTGTATTTGAAACATGGAGAATCAATTTAGTCCTCACTGTTTCTAAAGAAATACTACTGTTAGTACCAGAAATACTACCTCGTTATTTCTCTGATTACTGTGCTTGTAGCACACTCAAGCAGTTGAACCAAGCTTCCTTGATTTACCATTTATTCATTGAAGACAACATTTTCTACCTAAGGTAGGTATTAAAAACCTAGTATTGAAACTTCTCAGGAATTTGACATAAACTCCTTTTATTAAATAGAAGATTCAATAGCAGCTCTAAAATACTATACTATATAGCTAAATATCCATGTTCATTTGATATAGATAAGTCAATTAAATATTTACTATTCTTGGCTTCCTGTTTACTCCTAAGGCCTAACACGATGTTTCAAACATTTTATGTTTAAAACCTAAGCCTAAACTTTGAAAATGCTAAATTTTATTCACCACCATAACATTGCCCAAAAAACATCAAATACATTTTAAGTTGTAAATCAATCTATTTCTAGCTTTCCTAATTCCCCTTTTTTTTTTCCTCCTCAATTATAAATGAGTACTTTTACTGATTGCAATTAAAATTGTGCTGAATGACTCTGGAGAAAAGGAAAAAACAAAAAAAATCTCTACTAATATTATGAGGGTGAAAAGTTCACTCATTTCCTACAATATGAATAGACACACTGCAATTATAAGTGGCCCTGTGGTACAGAGAGCAATAACAGAATCCATCTCTATACTGTTTGAGGTGGTACAGACTGGGCTATATTATTCAACATTTAATTACAACGGCAGGCATTTCACCTGGCCCTATTTAAGCAGTCTTCCTCCAGCTTCTTCTCCTTGTGTATGCAAAGGAATTGAAAAACAGACCTGAGTAGAAAGTAATTATCTCCAGGGAAGATAGATGTCCATATTAGAAAAGAAGATGGAATTGTGCTGATTGTTAATAGCTGTTGGGCTGATTCCCTATTAAGCACCCTATTAAGCAAGTCTCTTTCCAGGGCTACCTCTTCCTGATTATATTACTGAAAATGGTAGGCAAATCAGATAAATGGCATCTGAGAGCTCAGCACTACAACTGGAGCAATCCTCCTTGGAGATCTACGAGCCTTGATATGCAATCCCTACTAATGTAGCAAAATAAATAAATAACCATATTAAATCCAAAAAATAAAACTTGAATGCTGCGAATAATATTAGGAGGTTTTAAGTAGTTTTCATGAGGCCAACGAAAGAGAGAGGGTTAATGCCACGATGCTTATCTTCCACATGTAACTCTGAAAATTCAGTATCAATAGACAGCATTCAATATTAACCTTCCTGGGAAGTTCTGCCAAAGCAAGTTAGATTTTGTTACCTTGTGGAATCAAATGGAAGCAAAATTAGATTTTCAATTGTCATATGCTCATTTATGCATTGAAGCATAGGTGACATCACACATGGTGTATATAATGCTATTTACTTACTAAATCTGCTTTCTAAATTTTGAATCTTGTCTTACAATATAGAATGAAGCTACAGCCAGTCAGTCATCTTTACCAAGTCAATTGCTATTATGGGGATGGACCATCCTGAGAGGATTTCTGCAAGCGAATTTGAAAGCAGTGACAGGGACCTGATGAGCAAAACAATGAGCTAGAGCCAGACAACTTTCTTTGCTGCAGAAATCCCCAGAGAAAAGCTTCCATCTACATGCCAGAAGTGACTGATGAACCATACCTGAATACAGCATAAATCAAACACTCTATCATAAGTGTTCATATTTATTGTATATGTTACAATCATCCCAACTCACATAACAAGTGCATTCCAAATTTCCAGTGATCAATTGGTTATATTTACTGCACACAAAGTTGATCTTTTAATGAAAGTTTAATAGTTCAGGAACTCATTGCCCTTTGAATTTTTTCTAGGCAAAAGGAGCTGGCAAGTGCCATTTTCTAACCACAATTACAGTATGTTTAGCAAGCATTTGGGCAGAAACGCACATTTGGTGCATCTGAAATGCTCTAAAAACTTCCTTCTGCAATCATGTATCTTCATTTTATGTTGTAACCATGGATTACTGCTGAAAGAAACCATAATATGGAGCTGAGGAATAAGAAATAATTCTTTCATGCAGCAGTACAGTGTAGCTGTGCAATGAAATGCTGACTGATATTTTGAGGACAATGATGCTAAATGCAACAGAGAAGCGGAAAAGTAAATTTTACCAGAGGAATTTGCACAGAATCCCTATACAATACAAGAAAGAGGTAAAGGAATGGGGTTTTTAGGAAATATCCCAGAAAATACATATTTTATACAGTCTTCTGCAGATTGGTAAAAAAATAAAAAAGATCTGTAGACTGTAGAAAATGTGCATTTTTCCACAAGTTTAAACATGAGTTTACACTATGGAAACATATGTAGCTGCTAATGAAAGCTTTGATTTTTTGGCACCAAGAAAATACCGTCCTCACTCTCTACATTTCATATTGAACACGGAAGGACAAAGTCCTACTGCAAAAAGGCACAATTTTTAACTACTTCCACTATATTAGAGCACTGCACTAAAGCCAAAATCCACATATTCCTTCAAAGCACAGTAATCTTTGAAGGTTCCTATGCCTTCCTCTTTTTCTTCTCAAGGTTTCCATTGAAACACCAGTTAAATGTAGGTCTTACTTCATAAATATACATGGTAGTCCCTTTTCAACTGCAGGAGATGACTGGAGCCATAACTGTTCAATCACTGAAGACAACATTAATAGCGCTACAGGCTGGGGTCAGAGTGGCTGGAGAACAGCCAGACAGAAAGGGACCTAGGGGTACTGACAGCCAGCTGAACATGAGCCAGCAGTGTGCCCAGGTGGCCAAGTAGGTCAATGGCATCCTGGCCTATATCAGGAGTAGTGTGTAGCAGGAGCAGGGAAGTCATTCTGCCCCTGTACTCAGCACTGGTTAGGCCACACCTTGAGTACTGTGTCCAGTTCTGGGCCCCTCAATTTAAAAAGGACATCAAGACCCTGGAATGTGTCCAGAGAAGGGCAACGAGGCTGGTGAGAGGCCTCGAGCACAAGCCCTACGAGGAGAGGCTGAGGGAGCTGGGATTGTTTAGCCTGGAGAAGAGGAAGCTCAGGGGAGACTTTATTGCTGTCTATAACTATCTGAAGGGAGGTTGTAGCCAGGTGGGGATTGGTCTCTTCTCCCAGGCAACCAGCACCAGAACAAGAGGACACAGTCTCAAGCTGCACCAGGGGAGGTTTAGTCTGGATGTTAGGAAGAAGTTCTTCATAAAGGATTGGACATGGCTCTTGGTGCCATGGTTTAGTAGTCATGAGGTGTTGGGTGACAGACTGGACTTGATGATCTTTGAGGTCTTTTCCAACCTTATTGATTCTACTATTTTCATTTTTATTAGAATAGAATGGAATAGAATAGAATAGAATAGAATAGAATAGAATAGAATAGAATAGAATAGAATAGAATAGAATAGAATAGGTTGGAAGAGACCGTCAGGATCATCATGTCCAACCTATCATCCAACACCACCTAATCAACTAAACCATGCAACCAAGCACCCTATTGCTTGTGCATTACTCATATATATTACATATCTTGAATGACAGGCTTACCTACTCTGTGGCAAGTTTACAGATATGGATTCAGTATAACAGCACATGCTAATTCACAGATTCCATCTTGCTTCCTGAGGTCCTACATATATACTCCAGATATAGTAGGCATCATAAAACAAACTAAGCACTGTAAAATATTGTCACTCAGAACAAAGGGCTAGGGGTTTACAGTTACTAAGCCCATACATTAAAAACAACAACAACAACAACAAAAAACCCACAACAAACCACAAATTCTGGGATATTGCATCAGTTTTAACTGCCAACAAAGTAAACAAATTTCTTATGCAGCAGATCCTTTGGGACTCTTCACTCCAATAAGTTCTAAAAAGCAGAAAATGGATTTTGTCCCATTCAACATACATTGCCAAGCACAAACTGGAATACAAAGTAGTTCACCCTCTTTCTTATTTTGTGTCCTGGAAATGTGGTGAATTAGTGATTTATTATCTGATTGCCCAGGAAAGCTGTCAGGTAGCTCGACCTTGACTTACACACAGCAGGATTGCTGAGAAATCAAAAGTAGAATCCACATTTAAGACAATAATACAGCTTTTTTAATTGATTTTTTTTTCTTTAAGTTTCTTAATAAGAGATTAGCTTCATGGTAAGTCAAGGGAGAAACAAAAAGGAAATTAATCAGTCCTGAATAGTTCAACTACAGTTGTGTTTGGGTTTGTTGGTTTGGGGTATTTTTAATTGAACATATAATTCCACACCAGTGCCCAGTACCAAAACCATCTTCCATTATATTCAACAGCAGTAATAAAGTCCTATTCCTGGAGCCTACTTTTCCAGATAACATTGTATGAATAGAGTAAATTTTTATATTGAGCTTTACAATACAATACACCAGGTTGAAAGAGACCTTCAGGATCATCGCGTCCAACCCATCATAAATCCAACCCACCTAAACAACTAAACCATGCAACCAAGCACCCCACCTAAACAACTAAACCATGCAACCAAGCACCCCACCTAAACAACTAAACCATGCAACCAAGCACCCCACCTAAACAACTAAACCATGCAACCAAGCACCCCATCAAGTCTCCTCCTGAACACCTCCAATGAAGGTGACTCCACCACTTACAAAAGAAATGGTCATTCTAATTTAAGAAGCAGGTGGGACCAATGATTTTACACCAAAACTGAAATGCAGTTACTGTGCTGCAACTCCACCTAACTGGACATTTTAGATCCATGGCATTCTTTTGGAGCAGAATCTAGTTACATTTATTACTACAGGTGACACAAAAAGTATTTGACGGCACCGGCGCTTTGTGCGTTACTTAGCTCAACAGCAAAATGTGCATCCACTACCCAGAATGTAATTTCAAATTGAATTTACAATGCAGTGGCAGGTATCTATCATTTCAAATAATTTAAGGCACAGTTAACATTCATTCTGCTTCAAGAACCAGACTGCTAGCCTCCACCGACTTAGCTTGTCACTGTGAACAAATGCAACTCATCAACATCAAGGCCATATAAGACAAGAATGCAGGAAATTGAAATTCTCTTTCCTACCCTGGAAATACACAGCTCCAGAATATTTAGAACCTTGCTATTTCTATTTAACATTGGTATTCATTTGAATAGACACATAATGAAACAGAAAGTGGAAATTAGTTAAGTTTAAAACAGATGTCCACTTAACTTTGGGCTTTTTGATTAAGGTCAAGAGAGGCGATTCTCCCCCTCTACACCTCTCTTGTGAGACCCCACCTGGAGTACTGCATCCAGATCTGGAACCCCTAATGCAAGGGGACACAAGGAAGGGCCACAAGGATGATCAGAGGGCTGGAGCTCCGCTCCTGCGAGGACAGGCTGAGAAAGTTGGGGTTGTTCAGTTTGGAAAAGAGAAGGCTCCAAGGAGACCTTATTGTAGCCTTTCAGTATCTGAGGGGGGCCTACAGGAAAGCTGGTGAGGGATTTTTTAGGGTGTCAGGTAATGATAGCACTGGGGGGAATGGATCCAAGCTAGAGGAGGATAGATTTAGATTAGATATTAGAAAAGTTCTTCACCGTAAGGGTGGTGAGACACTGGAACAGGTTGCCCAGGCAGGCAGTGGAAGCCTCATCCCTGGATGTATTTAAAAGATGTGGCTCTGGGCAACCTGATGTAGTGGAAGGTGTGTCTGCCCATACAGGGGCTTTGGAACTAGATGATCCTTGAGGTCCCTTCCAACCCTGACAATTCTGTGACTGCGTATCCCAGTTAGGAGCTTCTTCATACATGAAATGAAAGCGACGCAGACCTCATAAAGACAGTTTAGAAGGCCACCTCATTCCTCCTCTGATAATATCTATTACATGAGTTGTCCCACGGAGAGCAAACTATCCTGACAGTCACAAGACTGCTAAATTTACACTGCTGAAGAAGTGATTCGAGTTGGCTGATTTGGGGCCTAAATAGCTACATTGGTTCAGGGGCTCATACATTGGATAAATGTACTCTGTTTCCAATGTAAAAACATTGCTACAAAATTCAGTATTTATTGCATAATATGATTAATTACTGAATTATGAGGAACAGAAGTCAACTGTTTGAGCATTTATTCCAATACTAAGTAACTCAAAGATAAATAAATATATAATTGAACCCAGGTATGTACATGTAGACTTCTCAGAGTGAACACAGCTATATGATTCTCAGAAAACTAAAATAGAGGATTTTGATCATATCTGCTTGTGCAGCATTCACATAGCCATAGGAGCATGCTACATGGTATATGGAGGCATTCAACCTGCTACAGATTACAAGGTTGCAAGTGAATTCTTTGTGTTTGGGGGATTTTCTCCCTTCTTTAAGTAGGAAAAAATAAAATACCTGTTTTGCAATGGAAAGATTCACAGTGACAAGGTTGAAAAGGCCAGAGTAGCACTCAAAGGCATCTTAAAATTTGAAAACTCCATGTTTAAGTGACATGAGTATTTAAGATCTTGGAAGGAAATGAAAACCAACCCCAAACAATCAGATACTTCAAGCACTGTAGTGAAAATTATGTGGAAATACCATTTTTTAAAAGTGAAATTAAGTATCATTCACAATTTTTGTTTTCACTGCAAAAAAAAAGGCTTAATGAGAGAGAGCTTTAAGTGAGAGAAAATAATTTCAAATAGCATTCAAGAAAGCAACCTGCATGAACAGCAGATCTTTGTCTCTCACATAAAACAGCAAATCAAGAACAGCCTCAGCAAACAGGAAAGACACTTCTTCCCCTCAATTATGCAGCAAGGTCTCTTTTGCAGGGTTAATTTTAGAATAACAATTGACTTATGCAGGTGTTACAGTGACTATTGCCCTGAAAATACCCTCCCTCAATCAAGTGAGTGTCACAATGAGTGTTAAAAGTGTTAGAATTTCACTAAGGAAAAACCCTAATCCTCACTTGCAAGGAACAGCCAACAGATAACCCTTTACAAATCCATAATTACCATGTTGCAGTTAAAAATTATTTATGATAAGAGAATGTCATGGGTCCTGCTAATATGTACTGAAGGACTGACAGGTCTGCACTCCACCTTCCTTTTTTTTTCCTCTTAAAATAATTCCATTTAAAAAATGTCCTGCTTGCACCCAACATTAATGGTCACTACATACAAAAGCTCTGCAATTTATCTTATTTGTCAGGTGCAGCAGACCACACGTTTCTTTAACCCAATCCTAATTGTTCTGAGGTCTTTGAGTAATTACCCAGGGAGCCAGCTATTTCTGTGTGAGGTTGCTTGAGACACACAATCTTTTACTGTAGGATGATCTCTGTTGGTATACAAGTGTATTTTTGAGTAGGAGACCATATGGTAATCTATCACCAGTCCCAAGTACCCCTGGTTGATAATGTTAAGTACAGTAACCTAAGCAGTGATACTTTGCTCTTGGTTTCTGAGAAGACAGCTGTCTTTTCTTCCTGAAGTACCATCTCAACTCAGTGATGCACTCTGTGGCAAAACTGGGGATAGCCAGGGCAGTTTTAAACCTGGTCATTCCAGTACTGACCTACACTTCATCTTGAGACAACTTGTTGAGAAAATAAGTGGATTTCATAAGCTCTGCAGGTCTCTGATTCAGTGCATTGAACAACTGAAGGCATCTGATCAGGTGTCCTTAAAAGGATACCATTATTGACAGAAGAGCTCTAAAAGGGGCTGGAGAGCTGTGTTTATATTGGCAGCATGGTACAGCCCTGTCTGGTCTGTTGTATTTACACACATGCACACACACACAAAGATTCATTATCAAACAATTTAGACACAAAGTAATGCCTTGCCATAAAGTAACCTACAACTCCAGAGCATGACCAGATCAAAGTAGTAAAATTCAAATCAAGATTATGAAAACATGCCTAAGATTACCAAATGACATGCATTCAACTAAATTAAAAATTTAATCTCTTACATACATAGAATCATGGAATGATTTGTGCTAGAAGGTACCTCTAAAGCACATGTAGTCCAACCTCCTCTGCAGTTAAGCAGGGACATCCTCAACTAGATCAGGTTGCCAAGAGCCCTGTTGAGCCCCACCTTGAGTACATCCAAAAATGGGGCCACAACCACCTCCCTGGACAAACTGTTCCAATGTTCCACCAAATTCATGGTAAAGAACCTGCTCCTAACATCCAACCTAAATCTGTTTTTCTCTAGTTTGAAACCACTGCCCCTCATCTATCACTACAGGGCTTTATAAACAGTCTCCCTCCATCCTTCTTGTAGGCCTCCATGAGGTACTGGAAGGTCACTATTAGGGCTCCCTGGAGCCTTCTCTTCTCCAGGCTGAACAACCCCAGCTTCCTCAGCCTGTCTTCAGGTCTAAATATCTTGGATTGTTGAGATCTTTTGAAAAAGTCTGTCCTACATTTCTGAAGGAAGTAAACCACAAAAACCAGGATAGGAAAAAAGTTTTCTTGGATTAAATGGTGCAAAAGTACCAAAGCATTGAAACAATGTAAAAGTTATTCTCAACAGCCAAAACTAGAACTGGGGAAAAAAAAAAAAAAGAATATGAAAAGAGCATCATGATAATGAGTAACTTAGAAAGAGTCATTGTGCTTGGCTCTTAAAATCTCAGCTTGATTCCAAATGGCATCATGTATTTTCCACTTACTTTAGCTGGTTTTTACATTGTGTCATTACTTTATGTTTTGACATATCACTTCTTACATAGAGTCTTCTGCCTAGCTCTACGGCACCTTTATTTTTTGTTCTATTTTACAAACATATTTACTATCTATCATATTCAATCTCACATCATTCTTTTTCTCATTTTAAAATATACTTTTATATTGTGCTTAAAACACTGTAATAAATCTAATTCTAATGTTATAGTATTTGTCCTTTAACAAATCATAGTATCAGTCAGGGTTGGAAGGGACCACAAGGATCAGCTAGTTCCAGCCCCCCTGCCATGGGCAGGGACACCCCACACTAGATCAGGCTGGCCAGAGCCTCATCCAGCCTGGGCTTAAACACCTCCAGGGATGGGGCCTCAACCACCTCCCTGGACAACCCATTGCAGGGCTTCACCACTCTCATGGGGAAGAACTTCCTCCTCACCTCCAGCCTGAATCTCCCCAGCTCCAGCTTCATTCCATTCCCCCTAGTCCTATCACTACCTGATATCCTGAGAATTCCCTCCCCAGCCTTCTTGTAGCCCCCTTCAGATACTGGAAGGCCTCAATTAGGTCACCTCTGAGCCTTCTCTTCTCCAGACTGAACAGCCCCAATGACTTATCTATGCACATTCTGTGAAATCTCATTTAAACTAGGCGTAATTCTCACTCAATGCACTAAGTTCAAACAAGGCTAAATTAATACAAAACACAACACAAAATTTATCCAAAATTAAGATTGCTAATTGAAGCACAATTATAATTGGAATGAGATTTAAAATTACTCTTAAGATGAAAACCAATATACATTAATACAAGAGAAGACAGACATTACATTATGAAATGTTGGGCAGCCTTTACTGCAGGGAGAAGAAAAACAAAATATCTCAGTGGTCTCTCCCCAACTTTTAAGACAAAATTAGTCTTGCAGGTCAGTATAGAATGTCTTGGATTCTACCACAAAGTCACAGGAAGTAGCTATAGCATAACTTTACTGCTTGAAGTACTAACATTTAAAAATTATACAGTCTTAAACACCTTTAATTGGTTTGAGATAGAAATGTTACCTTTTTTTATGGATGGCAGCATGCATGAAAGTAAGTCTGAAACCTGTAAAACTTTATGGGCATTTTATTTCCATGGTTTGCATTCTGAGAGCAATAACCATGATTTTTGTTAGCAAGTGTATCAGAACAGGACACAGTCTGGTGCTGTTATAGTCCTGCACAGCAAAATAGAACAGAACAGCACACAGAATGAGGCCATGAAAAGCTGTAAATTGACAAGAACAAGTAGAAGAGCCCAAAAAGGTTTAAAGAGGTAGCCATGAAGCATTAGTGATAAGAGCCAAAAAGCAGAGGTTCTAGCAATGCAGTGGAGAGATAAAGAATGTAACAGGAGTAGAAGAGAGCTGAATGGAAGACACAAATAAGAGTGGCATCTACAGAAAGTGCTGAGAACTGTGTAGAAGACACAGCAACAGAATACCAGAAAAAAATGTGATGCAATTTCTACCCAAAAAAACCCAACTTGTAAACTAGTCAAGGTAATAAGATTAAAGACACCAAAAAAATGCAAACATGAAGAAATTATAATTGCAAAAATATTTCTACAGAGATACTGCACTGGCTGTAAAAGATGAGGTATTTAGCATCAGCTCTCTATCCCTCAACTTGCTACAGTCTTCAGTCAAACTGAATTGCAACTACCCAGAAATGACACAGAAAAATGGAGACAGATAAATATTAGACTTAGCCATTGTTCATTTCTTTGATGTCAGTGTCTTTCCCTTCAATGGTCATTTCTTCCTCTTCATAGAATCATAGAATCAATAAGGTTGGACAAGACCTCAAAGATCATCAATTCCAACCTGTCGCTACAAACCTCATGACTACTAAACCACGGCACCGAGTGCCATATCCAATACCTTTTTGAACACCTCCAGGTACTGTGACTCCACCACCTCCCTGGGCAGCCCATTCCAAAGGCCAACAACTCTCTCAGTGAAGAACTTTCTCCTCACCTCAAGCCTAAACTTCCCCTGGCACAGTTTGAGACTGTGTCCTCTTGTTCTGGTGCTGGTTGCCTGGGAAAGGGACCAATCCCCACCTGGCTACAACCTCATTTCAGGTAGTTGTAGAGAGCAATAAGGTCTCCCCTGAGCCTCCTCTTCTCCAGCCTAAGCAACCCCAGCTGCCTCAGCCTCTCCTCACAGGGATTGTGCTCAAGGCCTCTCCCCAGTCTCATTGCCCTCCTCTGGACACATAGATTCATAGTTTCATAGTTTCAGTTAGGGTTGGAAGGGACTACAAGGATCATCTAGTTCCAACCCCCCTGCCATGGGCAGGGACACCCCACACTAGATCAGGCGTTCAAGAGTCTCACGTTCAAGAGTCTCAATGTCCTTCTTAAATTGAGGGGCCCAAAACTGGACACAGTACTCAAGTTGTGACCTAACCAGTGCTGAATACAGGGGTACAATGACTTCCCTGCTCCTGTTAGCCACACTAGTTCTGATGCTCTTATTTCTGTTAGCCTAGGATTTCCTTCTTCATCCCAACATTCTTATACCACCTGTATTTTATGTAGTCTTACATATGCACAATGTTTACTAGGATAAGAAGGACAGTATTTGCTTTCATTTAAATGCTGTTTTTATATATTTATATAATTCTACTAACTTCTGCCAAGTTTTGACATTCATTCACCTTATTCTATTCTATACACAACTATGGACAGCATTCCAACAGGGACTTTCTTAAAACATTTCATATTGAGAAATTGGTTTGACTCTAGGATCCCTATGCAACACTATACACAGCTAAAATAGTTTATTAGACATCACTTCTATAAATTTACTCTGACCCACACCAGCATAAGCTCAGCACATAATCTCTTACAAGACAAGGTTAAAATCTCTATCTAGTAGAGTCCCTCAAGGGAGTGATACTGGGAGCAGTATTATTCAATATATTCATCAACAAACTGGATGAGGGAACAGAGTGCACTGTCAGCAAGTTTGCTGATAACACAAAACTGCAAGGAGTGGCTGACACACCTGAAGGCTGTGCTGCCATCCAAGGAGACCTGGACAGGCTGGAGAGCTGGGCAGGGACAAATTGAATGAAATACAATAAGGACAAGTGCAGAGTCTTACAACTGGGAAAGAACAACCCAATGGATCAGGGGACTGACCTGTTGGAGAGCAGCACAGGGGAAAGACACCTGGGAATTCTGGTGGCCATGAGCCAGCAATGTGCCCTTTTGGCCAAGAAGGTCAATGGCATCCTGGGGTGTATTAGAAGAGCTTTGGCTAGCAGGTCAAGAGAGGTCCTCCTCTCCCTCTACACTGCCCTGATGAGGCCACATCTGGAACACTGTGATCACTTCCAGGCCCCTCAGTTCAAGAACTGCTGCTTGAGAGAGTCCAGCACAGAGCCAGAAAGATGATTAAGGGAGTGGAATATCTCTTTTATGAGGAAAGGCTGAGGGAGCTGGGTCTCTTTAGCTTGGATAAGAGCAGACTGAGGAATGACTTCACCAATGTTTATAAATATGTGAAGGGTGAGTGTTGGGAGGATGGAGCCAGGCTCTTAGTGATGTCCAGTGATAGGACAAGGGGCAGCAGGTGCAAGCTGGAGCATAGGAGGTTCCATGTGAATGTAAGGAAAAGCTTTTTCACTGTGAAGGTAGCAGAACACTGAACAGGCTGCCCAGAGAAATTGTGGACTCTCCTTCTCTGGACACATTCAAAATCCACCTGGACACATGCCTGTGTGACTTGCTCCTGCTCTGGCAGGGGGTTTGGACTGGATGATCTTCTGAGGTCCCTTCCAACCTCTAACATTCTGCGGATTCTGTGATCTTCTCTAATTCATACTACCATGACAAATGACCACAGATATTGAACAGAGTGCAGACTGCCTAAAGTTTCCCTGTGAATTTCCCTAAACTGAGCACAGTGATGAATAAAACCAAAATCTTCTGTACCAGCTCAGCCAAAGTATTTCACAAGAGCAGTCCTGACCTCACCTCAGCAGCACACTTTCAATTCTGATTCTAGGGAGCTTCCTAAAGTCTGCTTTGCAGAAAAAAAAGTCCTCTTAGTGTATACATTGATAGCCAAGATGTGCTATTGACCTAAAAAGCCAGGAGAGGTCAGCCCTGTCAACTGCATTTTAATGGAGCTACTGCTTTAGGATTTGACTTACTTTGTACAACCACACTAATGACACACTTCATGCCTCAGCATTCATCAAGCCAAATGTCATTTAAACTGAGGGTCTAACACTATTTTATGACTAGGCTTGATCTGAAGTCATAAACAAAAATGTGACTATTTGTTACTAATTTTGCTTTCCAATAAATCCTACTTTAATGGGTAAGTATTTTAATGGATGGAGAATAAGTAGCTTAAGAAACTGAAACAAGGTCAGGGAACAAGTATGAGCTCTGTAACTAGCAAGACTACATATTTGGTATTTGACAGAACCTTCAGGCTTAGTTTGATTAGTTACTAAAATTATGGCTAGCCTACAGGGAAAATCACAATAATTGATATAGGTCATAGATAATCAAAAGTGTCTCTCCCAGTGGGGATGAAACCTATTAAAATCAGATATTTAACTCTCTTTACACTTGCATATTCCATTCACATGCAAAATTCTTTGTCCCAAATCTTAGTCTCCAAGGTAGACTACAGACCTTTTTCACTGTTCTTTATTTCCTGCTAATTAACATTTTCAAGAGATTTGAGACAAAGCTCAGCATACCCCCAATGATTCTTACTAGAAGCCAGATCTTTGCTTTATCTTGTTGAAAGAATCAACTTTAAAGCTGTGAATGTTTAGATTATTTCAACTGACATCTCAAAGGCTAATATCTAAAAAAGAACATTACATACAGCCCATTATTTCCATTGTGAAGATTTCAACTTAAAAAGAATGTTAATTACATCCATTTTAATTACTGATTGAAAAGTCTAGCTTTGCTATTGAGACTGCTGGTGCAGTTTTTCCATCAGAGTAATTGTTACGGCAAAGGAGGAAGATGAAATTGAGAATTATTTTGTCCAGCAAAGCTTTTAAAAAAATAAATCAGATAATCAGTAGACAGTACATGAAAAGTAGCTAGCCAAAATATATTTTGCCATGGATTTATTAATGCAAAGTTAAATTGTAGCTGTGAATAGAATAGAATAGAATAGAATAGAATAGAATAGAATAGAATAGAATAGAATAGAATAGACCAGACCAGGTTGGAAGAGACCTTCAAGATCATTGAGCCCAACCTATCACCCAACCCACCTAATCAACTAAACCATGGCACCAAGCACCCCATCAAGTCTCCTCCTGAACACCTCCAGTGGTGCTGACTCCACCACCTCCCCGGGCAGCCCATTCCAATGGGCAATCACTCTCTCTGTGTAGAACTTCTTCCTTACCTCCAGCCTAAACCTCCCCTGGCACAGCCTGAGACTGTGTCTTCTGGGGCTGGTTGCCTGGGAGAAGAGACCAACATCTGCTTGTCTACAACCTGCTTTAAGGTAGTTGTAGAGAGCAAGAAGGTCTCCCCTGAGTCTCCTCTTCTCCAGGCTAAGCAACCCCAGCTCCCTCAGCCTCTCCTCATAGGACTTGCATTCCAAACCCCTCACCAACTTTGTTGCCCTTCTCTGGCCATGCCTGATAAAATCCTATCAAAGCCAAAAGGAGGTTTTCAGACTTCAAAAGCTGTGGGGTTCAATTTTTGAGAACTGTGCACACTTCAGATTTTTAGTTAGGAAATTTTTGTGTGTGTGCAGATTTATTTTTTATTCTCATCTAAATTTAAAAGCAGTCCTATCATTAGCTATACTTCATAAAAAAAAAAAAGAGGAAAATCAGAACCTAATAATACAAAACTTTACAAAATTCTTTGTTATTTAGCCTGAAGTAGATTCTTAACATATGACCCCAAGACTTTTAACATATGACTCCAAGATTTACCTGATTGTTGTGTTTGTTGTGTTCTTAGAAATAAAAAGCAAATCTTCTCTTTTCAACAGGCATACATGTAGCCCTTGAGAGTTGGCCTAAAGCTCACATTTGAGCTTTTAAGCTTTAGCTTTCTGGCACCATTTTAACAACAGATGACTACGTGCTTGCCAGTCCTGCTATTGGTAATGTCACTCCAATCAACTGTGATAAAACCTCCTTAGAATAGTAACACATCATGTTTTTTGCATCTTCTTCATGATTCACATTGCTGCCCAGGATCTGGAAATGCTTTGCTTTAATTCTCTTTCCTCACAGTGTAAAATCAATTTTTTTTTTCCTGTAGTCTAGCATATTTAGCCAGTAAATGAAAGTGTATGAATGGAGAGCGGGAGGAAGGCAGAAACCATGGTTACTTGCCAATCAAGTCAATATACTACACCAGGCTTTACTCACCTTGACAACATCCCTGCTCACAAAATGCAGTCCCATTATTATTCCTAATAGTTTCACTATTATTCATCATTTGAAATGCATTCTGCATTTTCATATTCATGAAAGTGCTATAAGAGAGTTATTAGATGCTTAAAGACTTCACTCAATCAAGGCTGAACATGAATTCAGTGCCTGTACAAAAAAGGGTATATGAGAAAGCATTCAGCAATCTTTATTAAAGTATTACTAGTGATATAATTTCTCTTACTGGCCTATAGTGGTATACTGTATAACTAAATATTTCTGTTCTTCCCAAGAGAGTGTTCCTTTATGTCTTAATGTAAGCTTTGTGATGGACTGCAAAACAAATGGACTCATCTCTATCAAGAGAAAGTCTCCTAATCAGGTCACAGCAGCAACATGACCACTCCAAAGGCACTTGGCTGCAGTAGAGATTATGCAAAGCTGACTTGTCTAACTCTATAAATGAAGTCCTCACCATGACACCTAATAGGAAAATGCACTGCCATTACTATCTGCATTGATTTTTAAGGTGCTAAGGGTCAGGGCTGGGCCAGCCAGTAAACAAGTGACAGATACTCACTATTAACCCTTTTTCCCTTCTCAAAGGGGAAAAGAAAGGCAATATGGGAGTTAGACTTATGAATTGGAACACTAAAACTACTTTAATGAAAATAATAAGAATAAGATGAAATACATACAACTACGTACAAATATATACAACACTAATATTGAACCCAGCCCCTTGATGGCAATCACTGTGGCCAAAGTCCCAGACTGGACTCAGCAGTAGATGGGAACCAGAGTCAGGATCTGGATTCTGGAATTGGATTTAGAGATTGGCCATTGGAATGGGCTGCCCAGGGGAGTGGTGTGCAAAAAAAGATGTGGTACTTGAAACCACAGTTTAGTTGTCATGAGGTGTTAGGTGTTAGGTAATAGGTTGGACTTGATGATCTCTGAGGTCTTTTCCAACCTGGTTGATTCTGTGATTCTGTGATTCATGGATTATAGTCGAAGGCAGAAGACAGTCCTCCTTGCATGCCAGCCATTGCAGAAGAGAAAGAAAACTTGACTCTTATAACCCCTCAGCTTTATGCTGAATATGATTTATATGGAATGGAGTACCTTTTTGGTCAGTTTAGGGTCACCTGAACTGTCTGCTTCTTCCTGCAGGGGTAGCCTTTTGCTCTACACCCTCATGCAGTACACAAGATTTAGCAGTGACCATGGTCTGCACACCAATCCCTAGTAGTAACTAGAAATATGAAGCATTATCACTGCTAGAAACAGACAGTGTCTGCAAAAACATGTCATTAACTGCAGAAAGTGCAGTTACTGAGAAGTCAAAGTAAAGTCATTGCAAAACCGAAGTCACTGGATAGAGTTAGCTCTGTTCTAACACAATCCAGGATATAAGAGATTTAATACTGATGTAAGCAAGGTGTGGAGCAACACCATAGTACTGCTACCATGTTGCAAAAGCATCAGTCTGCAGATCACTTTACCATTTGCATTCCTTCTTTATGGTGCATGAGAGGAAGTGGACTCAAGTTGTGTCAGGGGAAGTCTAGATTGAGTACTAGGAAAAAAAATTGTTACTGAAAGAGTGGTCAAGTATTGGAATAGGCTGCCCAGGGATTTAGTGGAGTCACCAGCCCTGGAGGTGTCCAAAATATGTGTAGACATGGCACTTTGGGACCTGGTTTAATGGCCATGGTGGTGGCAGGTTGACGGTTGAACTCAATGATCTTAAAGGTCTTTTCCAACTGAAACTATTCCATAATTCTAAGAACAAAGAGAGAACATAACAAATCAAACAGTGGGGATGGAGCATGCAGGCAGACACCTCTATGGTAGAACACAGCAGCTGAGGACTACAGGGTTAATAGCAGCACACTTGAGAGGCTTTATGAGAAAGGTAGACAGAGGAGCAAGGAGGGCATGGCTCTCCACTCATTTTCTACATCAATTCCTATTTCAGAATTTCAACATGTCATGTATTGTGGAAATATGGGAAAGGGAGAAAAACTGCAATCTCCATTTATCAATCTTGTCTGGTGAGAGCTTGCAAGTCTTGCCAGAGGAGAGAACTAAACCAAATTGCTTAACTTTCTGTACTAGAATTCACATAAATACACAAAGCCATGGAGAGAGTGAACAGGAAAAACCTTCCAAGTAAATCTCAGATTATGAAATGAGATCAGAAAAGAAGAAACAAAAGACTGCTAAAGATGTACTCTCTATTCAGACATACTCATGTTTTTTATCCAGAGTGTCCCAATACTTTAGTGAAAATAGCTTTCCAATATTTAGTTTACTGGATTCTCAGTTGCAGAACCATTACTTAATGAGTGTTCTGTTTGAAGCCCTCCATATTAAAGCAGTATTGTAATTATCTTAGTAGAGCAATATGTTTACTGCTAGGAGAACACATCCAATATTACTACTCCACAGGGATATCTAAAGTTATCTGCTACTGCCCTGAGAAAATTATTGAGCTATGCAATGCTTAAACAGAACCAAATCGTATCACGATCAAAAATCAGATTAAAATTGAAAAGATTCAACATCTTTGTTGAATTCAACATCTTGTTCAACATCTTTGTGGGTGACATGGACAGTGGCATTGAGTGCACCCTCAGCAAGTTTGCTGATGACACCAAGCTGTGTGGTGCAGCAGACACGCTGGAGGGAAGGGATGCCATCCAGAGGGACCTTGACAGGCTGGAGAGGTGGGCACAGGCCAACCTCATGAGCTTCAACAAGACCAAGTGCAGGGTCCTGCATCTGGGTCGAGGCAATCCCAGGCACAAATACAGGCTGGGCAGTGACTGGCTGGGGAGCAGCCCAGAGGAGAGAGACTTGGGGGTGCTGGTGGACGAGAAGCTCAACATGAGCTCTCAATGTGCACTTGCAGCCCAGAAAGCCAATCAGATCCTGGGCTGCATCAGGAGAAGTGTGGCCAGCAGGTCAAGGGAGGTGATTCTCCCCCTCTACTCAGCTCTGGTGAGACCCCACCTGGAGTACTGCGTCCAGTTCTGGAGCCCCTATTACAAGAGGGATCTGGAGGTGCTGGAGCGTGTCCAGAGAAGGGCCACGAGGATGATCAGAGGGCTGGAGCACCTCTCCTATGAGGACAGACTGAAGGAGTTGGGGCTGTTCAGCCTGGAGAAGAGAAGGCTCCGAGGTGACCTCATTGTGGCCTTCCAGTATCTGAAGGGGGCCTACAAGAAGGCTGGGGAGGGACTTTTCAGACTATCAGGGAGTGATAGGACTAGGGGGAATGGGATGAAGCTGGAGGTGGGGAGATTCAGGCTAGATGTGAGGAGGAAGTTCTTCACCGTGAGAGTGGTGAAGCCCTGGAATGGGTTGTCCAGGGAGGTGGTTGAGGCCCCGTCCCTTGCGGTGTTTAAGACCAGGCTGGACGAGGCTCTGTCCAGCCTGATCTAGGGTAGAGTGTCCCTGCCCATGGCAGGGGGGTTGGAACTAGATGATCCTTGTGGTCCCTTCCAACCCTAACTGAAACTATGAAACTATGAAACTATTCCAGGAAACCAAACCACTGTAGAACATTTTGTCATGCCTTTGTCAGGTGTTCCCTAAAAGAAAATTGCAGACAAAACACAATTTGACATAACTGTCATCACCAAGAAGCATTTTTTTTTTATTACTGTTAGGAACTAACAACTGTTCATTCCAGGGAATATAACTCTCATTTTCTACAAAAAGGCATTAAAAAAAATTATTACCCACTGACAGATTGATAACGTTGATAACATTTAACAGTCTACAAGGTGAAAGCTTTGCATTACCCTTAGAGAACTAAACTTATTGTTAGTGGAATTTCATAGAAAACATTCCTTGCTGCTATCAAATTCTTCTAGTGAGCAGCCAAACACTCCCAAACAAGAGCAGATCATCCCATTAATTGGGACAGAACTTCTTTCTTTCCTGAAGTTTCTGATCCTACTCCTCACAAGATATTGTTTTATAGATACCTTTGGCATGAAAGGATTTTATTCTGTTCTTTAGTGGAGTGGATCCACTTTGTCCAATGGATCCTGTCCCTCTTTCTAGCAACCCTTAACCTTCAAAGAGGGTCTCGTATTCACAGAAGTGTAATCCTTATTGACATCAGCTGTCAATTTATTGACCTGCAGAATCCATCTACTCTTCCTCAAACCCTTCCTCCTCACAGACAAGATTGAACAGAAATAGCATGGGCCCCTACACTGTTGATCACCATTCCTACAGCCATGCAGTTGCAGTTGATATGCTCCAGGCTTCCTCTGACAGTACTTTTGCTACCCACATAGAAGAATGGCAGGGGATAACAGTCCAAGGGACAGAAAAGACTCCAGAGTCTTTCCACAACATCCCAGATCCAAGCTCCTGGGTCTGGCCACAAATCTCCCAAGAGAGCTACTCAGGTCAGCAGACGGGGTTCTGCCATGACATGGAACAGGAAGTCTCCCAGAATGATAATTTACCTCTTCCTCAAAGACATCCTGCATGGCTCAGTCTGAACCAGTACAGACACACTGAGGGACTGATGTCCTAGGCCCCCATCTGCCATTTTGGCACTGAACCTACCACGTAGTTGCCAAGCTGCTGGCAGAGCAGCAGACTTCCTCCTGGCGCAAGAAAACACCAGCTTCCAGCTTTCATCGCCACAGAACTCTTGCAGTTCCCAACCTTGTAAGCACATGGGAAGATCACTTATCCCTACCCCAGGCTCAGTGACAGGCACCAGCCACTGCCTGCACCCCAGCCAGAAGAGCCGCATCCTGGGCAGGACAGACCAGTAGCTTACTGAGGTGAGGCCCCTGACGTGCAAGTGAGTATATAGGCTCTGTGGCCTTTGCTGAACACGGTGTTCTTGGCCAAGATTTTGGCCCTCTGTGTGACAGCAAATTGCCATGTGTTGGTTGTTTTTGTTGGTTGTGTTGCCAAACACAGCACAATACATATCATCTGCCATTCTCCAAAGTCTTCCAGATACACCTACTGCAAAGAGAAGTATTTAAAAATAAAGAATTAAGCCTTGGAGAAAAAAAAATTCAACCTCACAGTTAGTAGCAGGATTGGATATAATAGTAATATTTTCTCCTAAGCAAAAAACATTAAATAAAAAAAAAATCAGTGGTATGAAGTTAGATCAAAGATTGTTTCTACTCCCCTGATGAGTCAATAAACTCCTTACAGAGAGAAGCCCAGAATGAACAGATGTAACAGCTTTCAGTCACCACATAAATCTTCCCAAATGTCCAGTTATAAAGAGACGTAGTACTGACATGTCAGGTCTTCACACTACAAATTTAATAACACCTTCAGCAACTATGTCATAATCTAATGACAAAAATACTACAAAATTGTTTTCTCTGAAAACAACCAGAACACTGATATTTCAAAACTGACTTTGTAGGAATGACAGAATTGGTTGTGCCAGAAAAGGCCGTGCCTTATTGTGAAAGAAAGCCTACAGCCAAATATAATACATTCAGTGTAACAAAAACTGCAGTACTCCAAGAGATTTTCATTACCTGCATAAATGTAATAAGGATTGTGCAAGTGAAATACAACTTTAATGTACCACGTGTGAAATAAGTGAGATCACAGGAAAAACCCATCATCTTTAAATACATAAATAACTACTCTTTCGAAGCAATGAGTCAACAAATGGTTCTTGATTCAGATGTAAACATTGTGCAACACACCTCACAATGTAAACACTCTAATACACCCCTTACATTAAAAGAAAGAAAAAACAAACCAACCTTAAAGTTTCCTTTCAAGAAGAGAATGTGCACGACAGTGTCAAAACTTACCAAAAGAAAATTTCACATAGGCAAAAGAACAGAATATCGTGAACTGAAACACAATAGAGAGAGTAAACAAACTACTTTAACAGCTGTGTCTTTGAAAGCTTTATCTTCCTTCATTATCCCCCAAAAGCTGAGAGGGATAAATAAGGCAGCTGTAGAGGAACAGCAGGAGTAAAAGATGTTTCAGAACACAGAGGTCACATTCACAGCTTTGTAGATGAACCTGTGCTATTTGAGAGACACATAAGTACTTTGGAAAGAGGATGAATAGAGAGGTGATAATATCTGATGATGATACAAAAATATTCAGGGTAGGAAAACCAAAAATAGACTAGAAAGAATTTCATAGTATTGAGAGAAACTTAGTGTTGACAAATACAAAACTCTGTAAATGGAGAGGAAAATAAAGATGCTACACCCACACAGCATTTGGCTAATACTGCTCGGGAAGGGCATCTTATGAGAGCAGTTCCTGAAACACCAGCACATCATTCAGAAGCCAGCCAGATGCCAGAGTGCCAGGGATTACTAGCAAAGGAATATGCAAAAAGGATCAAAATAGTAGCATTATTCCACTACATAAATTCATGTTGTCCCTGCATCCTGAATGGTGCATGTAGTTCTGATTGTTCCATCTCAAGAAGGACACGACAAAAGGGATGGGCAACAAGGATCACCAGAGAGATACAAAGGCTTCAATATAAGGAGAATTTTGAGTCAGATCCCTTGTCTGAGGAAACATGCTAAGTGAGAAAGGATGAATAGGGAATGATTAGTCACTACTGCTCATAAAACAACAACTAATGGACCCCAAATGAATTTTTTCAGGCAGCAGTTTTAGTACAAAAGGAAAATCTTTTTCACACACATGTAAATAAATTATTGGATTGATTGCTGCAGCCAGCGATGAAGATGGATTTAAAAACTGATCACACAAATTCAGAGCTGATTAACATAATGTACTGAATGCATGGCAGTCTACTGAAAGTTGTGTGATACTTTGCATTTTGATTGCTATTTTCTTTCTGATATTTCTTTCTAACCTTTGAACTTGTCACAACAGCTTCAGATATGAATCAGCACATGGCAGAGCAACCAGCTTCCCCGAAGTAACAAGTAATAATAAAGGAGAAATGGCCTCATGTTGTACCAGGACAGATTTAGGTTGGATATTAGGAAAAACATCCTTCCAGAATGGACTGCAAAGCACTGGAATAGGCTGCCCAGGAAAGTGGCAGAGTCAACATCTCTGGAATTATTTAAATGATGTGCTTACATGCATGGTTTAGTAGTAATCCAGCAGTGTTGGCTTAATGGTTAGACTTGGTGATCTTAAAGTTATCTTCCAACCAGAACAATTCTAAGATTCTGTGATTGAGTCCTGGGACAAGACAGCAGCACAACAGGATCAGCCCACAAGTTTTAGGATCTGCCATAACTCTGCAAGCTTTGTTGATGAACTAAAACCAACTCAAGTGCAGCCTGCCTCCAAAAGACAAGGTTCCACTCGAGCTTCCATGTTCTGCCCTAAGAGTACAAACCTTAGTCTGGATTGCTATGCAGCCACAGGAGTAGGCACAGACAGATTTGACCCAATTATATGACAGCTTGGACAACTACTTCTGCTGAAGGACCTGCACAGTTTATTGAACTGATGCACAGTTTATTGAAAGGCTTCCTGCAGTATCCTGTCCTCCAGCTCAGTGTATTTTGTAGGGACTGCTATTTAACAATGCTAACCTTTTAATATGAAGATATGTCTTTCTTTAAAAGTCCAAAGCTGTTCATGGTCTTAAAGATAAAGATAACATTCTTAAAAGAAGGAGCAATTAAGAAAATACTTTCTTCCACATACAGTCACAAAACTGAGCTTCTGCCTTTCAGAATTTTCTCTTCCATAAATGGAAAACCCCACACACAGGGGGTTGTGGAGTCTCCTTCTCTGGAGATATTGAAAACCTGCCTGGATGCATTCCTGTGTGACCTATTCTTGATGATCCTGCACTGGCAGGGGGTTGGACTAGATGATCCTCCAACCCCTAACATTCTGTGATATGCTACTGTTCAACATTTATTGTTGAATTATATTTCACTAATAGAGCATAACTCCACTTCCTCTGAAATATGGTTCCTTTATCTTCATGAAAAGACTTTTTTTTTTCCCCCTCCCTTTGGGGCATTTCAAAGCATTTAAACTACGATTAGCCTCCAAAATACATTTTAAGTATCAGACACATGCTGAAGGAAACCAAAGATGCAAAGATCACATGTGGAAACTCTGCACAGAAGAGTTTCCCTTTTCATTATTTTATACAAAGAGGTCAAGTGTATATTTTTGAGTCACACACACTCAGTAAAATTAAATGACTGTATATAAAGCAATATAGTTTTGGGTCTAGGAAGCAGCAATTACTGTTTTATGTAGTACCTGCTAAAAGCTACTATCCTGAATAAGACAGATGCTTTAACCTTTCAAGAGACATAACTTGATAAATTTGGCCAAGGATAAAATCAGACATTTGTTCTAGAAAGTCTTTGAGAATCCTAATATTTATATGTTACTGATAAACATACATGACAGTCCTCAATGCTTTTAAATAAAACTTAATACATTTTATGCAGGGCATACCATATAGTCAATAAAACTTGCAATTAAAATAGAAGGACTGTATACAGTTCTAATAAATTATAACACTGTTATGTGTTCTGGCAAACTTACAAAATGGCTTATTTTAATTTCTAGGGGGTTCTCCCTAGTCTTCATATTCAACAATTCAGCAAGCACTACTGCCACCTCCTGATGGCCATCAAAATGAATCTACATGTTGTACATGGGTTGTTAAAGCTCTCTGGAAATTAATGTTCAGTGACTCAGTCATTTGTGGCTGGCTTTTTGAAATATATTTTTCTAGTATCTTGACTGTGTTTCTGCATTTCTGAAAGGTTTTCTTTATGATGTCATTCCTTCCCATCCCTGAGGTTTCATGCAATTGACACTGATGTCATCCAAATGACATAATCAGGTTTATCTTCACATGAAATCATTTTACCACAAAGACCACTCCTTTGGCCGAGGTCCGTTTGAAAGATAACACATTTGATCCTAAAAACATGGCAAATATTTCTCATCTGCACATGAACAGTGTTCCTTAGCTTCCAAAGCATTAAAGATATTCTGTTTTGAACTGTAACAGCCATAAACCTTCCCAGTTTTTCAAAACAAGAAGGGGATTATCTGGAAGCAACAATATGCTGTTCAGAGATGGGATCTTAAAGGCCACCAGAACTCTCCAAGTGAGACTCCTGATCTGAAGTCCCCAGTCACTGTGTCTGTTATGCACCTTCTCCTCCATTTTATCAAGAAATCGTACACACAGGAAAACAGAGAGAACAAAGAAGAAAAGAGACTCTTTAGTGATTAGAAAGTAGCAAATGTGTATAATCAAGATTCACATCATTGCTTCAATAAAAGCAGATTCACTAAGCTGGTAAGCTCCTCTAGGAGAGATTTATTAGGCTCTCTATGTCCTACCCATCTGACCTGTCAGTTTGTGGGCTAATACAGGTAAATCTGACATTTTAACCAGGAAGGCCAGCCAGGTACATGAACATTTATGCTAACAAACTGAAATGTTCCAAGAAGCATCTAATTATAAAATTTCCAAACAGCTACCATAATAATGCCACAGGTCTGGACAGGGAAGAAGTAAAAATTAACAGTGGTCTATGAAAGCATAGCCCAGAGGGCCAGTTCTGGGCTAAATCACACCACTGAACCACATCTCTATGTCTGGGAACCAGTACAGTAAAGGACAGACAATCACAGGACTCTTACAAGCACTTCAGAAAGAGAGGGAAAGAGAAAAACATAATGAAGGGGAAAGGCCATCCAGAATAAGAAGCAGTGACACCAGCAGAAGTCAACTCTTTCTTTCTTGTCTTCCACAGATCTCATCGTTGTGTTCCAAAGATTTAACATCATAACTAGTCCTGTAGCCTTCAGCACAACTCCTCATCTGGTTTAAGACTGTAACTAAGCATTTACCACAGCAAACTTATACTAGTCTTCTAAATGGTCACATGTCTATGGAGCCCTAAGTACCAGCCACCCACAACCTAGACTTCAGAAACCAAACCAAACATGGCTTTAACAAATCATTAAGATCTTGTTTTGCTTATAAAATTTTAACTCAGCTAAGTTTGGTGGAATCTGCAGAGTGACTGCTCGTATGCAAAGAGGAATTGGACTTGAAAAAAAATATTGTAACATTTAGCTCATCATATTACCAGTAATGCAGTTACCATTTACTTTTTGCATGCTTTTCAACATTTGTTACTTGTATCATTGCCAACTTTATTCCTTTTTCTCCAAAATCATTGTTACCTTTAGACACAATAGACACTTTACATAAAATCATTTCAGTCAGAAAACACCTTTAAGATCAAGTCTAACCAGTACCTAACTCTGGTGCTAAACCATGTCCCTTAGCAGGGAGGTTTAGCCTGGATGTTAGGAAGAAGTTCTCTACAGAGAGAGTGATTGCCCATTGGAATGGTCTGCCCAGGGAGGTGGTGGAGTCACCATCATTGGAGGTGTTCAGGAGGAGACTTGATGGGGTGCTTGGTGCCATGATCTAGTTGTTTGGGTGGGTTGGATTGGTTGATAGCTTGGACACGATGATCTTGAAGGTCTCTTCCAACCTGGTTTATTTTATTGTATTGCATTTTGAACACCTTCAGGGATGGTGATACAACCACCTCCCTAGGGAGCCTACTCCACTGTTTGATAACCCTAACATAGCCATATAGAAAGCAAAGAATGGTTTCAGCAGTTGAAGCACTATTTGCTTGTATTATCCATCTGTGGCTATCACCTCCTGGAAAGCCCTAGTTATCTGTATCACCTGCACAGTGAGGACATTGTGGAATTAACCCAATGTAATAGCCAGAATGCTAACCAAGTACTTGTTTGGTGGAGCAACAAGGCTTTTCAACAGACTTGCTGTTTTGAGTAAGATTCACTCATACAATGGAAACACTTTATGTGCCCAGACAGACCAGATTATGCAATCATACATCTACAACGTATAACAACTTACATTGAATAATCTGGAATCAGTAAATTGTGGAATGCCACTTCTCAGTCCAACTAAATATACTTTTTTTCAGGTTTCTTACCTTCATCATAGATACTCCTGGAGACACTACACTTTAAACAAATTAAAGAAGAAACTGCATCAATCACAACATACTTGTAAATCAGTGGCAAAAAAAAAAGCTTATTTAGAGAGAAGATTTATCAGGATCTACAAGCTGGACAAGCACAACACTGAAGCTGCATTTTTACTCACTATTTCTAGCCTGTTTTTTTGGCACAAACTCATATTTTTCTACTTTACTGCTGGCTGATATCCATTTTGAGGTTTTTCTATTAGCACAGCCTATTTCCCCTAGCATTTCAGAGGGCTGCATTCAATTTCCTCTCCAGGAATTTGAGCAGAAAAAGGGATTTGCTTGGCATTCTTCTTAAATTTTGAAGCTAGTTTCAGCTTACTATTTCATCATTATCATTCTTGTCTTTTCCTTCTTTCTTTGAATTGCACCTCTGCACTTTTCTCCTCCTCCTCCCTGACTAACATGTTTCATTTCCTCCTACGGTCTTTTAATTGGCAGCCACGTTCATCACTTTATAGGATTCTCATGTAAGGCATGATAATGAGTCCTTACTTTGTAAGTTAAAAATCACTTTGGATTTGTGCAGCAGGAAAACAAAGAAATAGGAAAACCAAAGGTAACATATTAGGCAAAGTTCCTACATGGCAGTGAAAGTTCAAATGTTTTCTTTTTTTCCTGAGGTGGGTGTTTCCATGCAGTTAAAGCAGAAAAATAGACATCAGCATAAGATTGCTTTGGCTGCTGCAGTGTTCCTTGGCACCTAAACTTCAATCATGTTGGTATAGACAAAGGAGTCTGTTCCCCTTGCATCCAGACTGGAAAAGGTAACTTGTTAAAACAGAACAGTAATTCTTAGTTTTATACAAGCTATAAGGATCCATAAAAATGATCAAAATCATGCTAAACTGATTGGGTCATAACCCAAGTGTGCAAAAGTGGCATTCTCCTTGGTAGGTGAAGCATAAGCATGCCTTTTCACCCCACAGCACATTAAAAACATGCTCCAGAACCAGCTAGGAATACTGTTGTGGGTGGTATTTTTGGATCTGGCACAAATGCTAGAGAGATGTTTTAGGGAATTTAGATATAGAAAATTAGCACTGAGAGTGCTATAATTTCATTACCATCTCCTAAATGCAATGCATTATTAGACTACAAATGTGTTGTAAATAAAAACTGCCTTTGATGATGATTACAGGATGCAGATTAAATAGCTATGGAATCAATATTAGGAGCTGCTTTGGTGTTAAAAGGTGTTAATTTAGGACAAGCCCCTCCTTAAACCACATGGAGTCATAATAGGGAATGCAAACACAGATGATGCCCCAGTATTTCTTTTTTGGGGAATGCCTCCCTCAACAGGGGAGGTCTGTAAAGCCTGCTCCCACATATCTAACTCCCTTTCACATTCCCTTATAGTCCTGAGTCTCATACTTCAGCTCGGCCACCAGATTGAGAAGATAATTCACTTGGTCACATCTCACACAGGTGCTGTCTCCTTCTCCCTCCATTCCAAGAGCCAGGCTCCAGCACTCTCTGCAGCTAGCAGCTGGACACCTGCGTGCTTGTGCACCCACTCTGTCCAGATACCTACCATTTTTCTAGTAGCCTTTGGCTGAGTCATTACCATGGCTGGATCTCTTCAGGTAGGTGAAATTAAGTTTGGGGGGTTTTATTGTTTGTTGTTAAATATATATATTCCACCTGACTACTATATTCTGCCCAAGCTACCATAGATGCTTCTGCACTCTGTCAGCTCAGCTGGCATGCGCTGCTCCCTGCAATCCAGCCAGAAGGGTCTCTTGCCAAATGGCAGTCATGCAGCCTTGCGCTGTCTGGAGAAGAGAAGGCTCTGGGGAGACCTAATAGCAGCCTGCCAGAAACATAGCTTTTGTGTGTATAGAGGAAAGAGTATCTTCTGTGGGTTGATAGGTAACACAGCTATCCCTGATCAAAACATTTTTGACCCATAACCAACCCAGTCCACTATGGTGGAATTATCTAGATCTAATTGCAGGATGAAACAGAATCATCAACAGAATTTTTCATGGGAACAGACAGTACCTCTCTGTTACTCTTCACATCTTAAGTTCTCTACCTACAGTCAACATGGAGCAACAGATGAAGAGCAGCAACCTTTTCATTCATACACAATGTGCTGACTGCACAGCACAGCACAGTCACTGTTTGTCATGTTGTGAGGTTTATTCAATGCTTTTGTTTGAAAAGAATTAAGAACTCACAGCGAGTTAAGCAATTTCTTTTTGCATTCATTTGGTCTCTATGTACAGTCAGTAATAAGGTGGACAATGAACTGAAGAGCAAAACTGCCACACACATACACACACTTCACTGAAATGGCTCATTTAGGCAAGGAGTAAACAGTTTGCCTCATTAAATCCACCAGATCTTTCTCTTTGACAAAATTAGGAGAAGACTGAGTTTTAAATTCATTGATATTGAACCTGATTTGACGCTCTTTCTCTTAAAAACACAAACTATAAAAAGCATCTCTGCATTTCATCCTCACAGTTCATATCCTGTTTTTCATTCTCTGAGAAACGTTGTCGTGGTATTTATAGCAGGCTGAATTCAATTATTTGGTATTATACACAAGGGTACTTCTGTTTTCTGCCATTTGGCTTATTTGGGGGCTGAATTAGTCAACCAATAATTTCCTCATAAATTTAAATGAGTTCTTATCATCACTGCTACAAACTACAACAGGTATTTTCTTTATAAAGAAGGATAAAAGACTCACCACACTGCATGCTTATTAGCTACCAAGCATCTATATGATTCTCCAGGGCTTAGATATTTGGTAGATTGCAGAAATGTTGTAACATTAAAAGCATGTAACATTCATACTTTAAAAATTGAGTAAAACTTTTGGATATAGTTTTCCTCTCTCCTTGGAGATGTTATTGTCATCAGAAATAAAGGATTAGTGATAATGATAGTTGCATTCATCTTTTGGTGATATTTCCCCTTAACAGATTCATCCTGTTTTTAAATGATATTTACATGATAGGAATTAAATTTATTTGCAATGTTTAACACCAAAACCTAAAGTCCTATGAGAGATACATAAGAAGCTCTTTGCTCAGTGTTAAGATTTTATGTGCCTATGATTTGAGCTGATTACTGCGCACTGACAAGGAGACTGACCCGACCCATATCTGCTTTCAAGGACACATGGGTCAAACATGTACCACACACCTGATAGGGAAATTGGGCAAAACCACATGCATCTGATCTTTTCAAAAACAAAAATTCAAATTCATCTAATCTCTTGCAGCACAGCTCACCACAATTAGTGAGAGGAATCTCACTGGTCTTATCATGCTTTTGATCAGGATCTGATATCCTCGGCTTTGCAAACTCACATCACTTCTTCACATACACACACACACACATACACCCACCCCCTCAACATCACCCCTCCAATAACTTGATGACTGCAGTCTATTTCCTGGCGAAGGTAATGCTGGGGGGAAACTTCAACCCACCACACAGCATGTGTAAGTAGTTTCCAAAAGACTGAACACATTCCCTGTGCTCCTCTGCATAGGTGTGATCTTGCTGCAGTAAGCCTCAAAACTCACAGATACCACTATCCCACCTTGAGTAAGGGAGGCATTGCTCTTCCAGTGCCTTTGCCAAGCTAATTTACTGCCATTTTCCCACCTCAGCCACCTAGGCTTGTTTTCTCCCATGACAAAACCACATCATCAAGCTAACAGAAGAAAAATGACCCAATTTAATAATTCTTTTGTTTAAATGATTTGTGACTCTTACATGTTCTCTTCATCTGTTTGAAAAATTGAGTACTGACAGTTGGAGAACCAACCCACCCACTTTAAGAAGACACTGCTTTATGGTTTAGTTTAGGCTTGTTTTTTTGGGGGGTTTATTTTGAGGGTTTGGCTTGGGTTTTTGGCTTTCAAGGTTGACCTGTCCTTCTTCATTTTTGCAAATTCATAGTTGTAAACCAACAGTGCCATCCGCTGTTTCTCTGGATAATCTTACTCAATGGATTTTTCACTTTGTTACATTTTTAAGAAAGGTTCTACCATAGAGTCTTTGTACTTGCAAACACTGGCCTCCCGGTACAGGAAAGAGCTTAATGCTTCTAAAGTAGAAAGCCAAATGGAAATTGCAAAGATTTGCACTGAAGGCATAAAAGGTATTGATTGAGTTCTACAGAAAAACGTTATGAGCAGTTCAGCTTTTTCCCCTGTAACTGTAGTCTTTTTATTCAAACATGCTGCATATAATTGATTTTTAAAAGGGCTGTAGGCTAACTTCACATCCACATCACAAATGGGACAATTCCATCATTGCACTGAATTGTTGTCAGCAGGATCACTTCTGGAACCAATGTTTACTTCAGTGGTGAAGCTGCCTGGTGTAAGCAGGGAAGCTCGGTGTAATACTATTACAATACAATAAATCCAGGTTGGAAGAGACCTTCAAGATCATCGTGTCCAACCTATCAACCAATCCAACCCACCTAAACAACTAGATCATGGCACCAAGTACCCCATCAAGTCTCCTCCTGAATACCTCCAATGATGGTGACTGCACCACCTCCCCGGGCAGACCATTCCAATGGGCAATCACTCTCTCTGTAGAGAACTTCCTCCTAACATCCAGTCAGTCTAAACCTCCCCTGGTGCAGCTTGAGACTGTGTCCTCTTGTTCTGGTGCTGGTTGCCTGGGAGAAGAGACCAACCTCTGCCTGGCTACAACCTCCCTTCAGCTAGTTGTAGAGAGCAATAAGGTCACCCCTCAGTCTCCTCTTCTCCAGGCTAAGCAACCCCAGCTCCCTCAGCCTCTCCTCATAGGGCTTGTCTTCCAAACCCCTCACCAACTTTGTTGCCCTTCTCTGGACAGGCTCCAGCAAGTCAACATCCTTCCTAAACTGAGGGGCCCAGAACTGGACACAGTACTCTAGGTGCAGCCTAACCAGTGCAATGTGCAGGGGCAGAATGACCTCCCTGCTCCTGCTGGCCACACTGTTCGTGATGCAGGCCAGGATGCCATTGGCCCTCTTGGCTGCCTGGGCACACTGCAGGCTCATGTTCAGCCTACAATCAACCAGCACCCCCAGGTCCCTCTCTGCGTCGCCACTCTCCAGCCACTCTGACCCCAGCCTGTAGCACTGCATGGGGTTGCTGTGGCCAATGTGCAGAACCCGGCACTTGGATGTTTTCAGTCTCATGCCGTTGGATTCTGCCCATCTGTCCAGCAATACCTGTGCCTGTGCTCAGAAGAGGTGCTACACCAGTGGAAGGATGGGCTGGTTTTCAGTCACATAGGTCCCTCACATGCTTCAGCTGCAGGAAGGACTTTTCATTTACCCAAGTAATTTACATTTGGATTGACCTATGCAAGGTTTTTCCACTGATGATAAAAGAACCACACAATAGTATTTGCATACTGTCAGGAGAGATAAAGAACTATGACATCTGTAAAACAGCTACATATGTAAACTGACTGAATACAGCAGAACCTCACCAAGCCTTCTTATGAGGACACCCAAAAGAAGGAGATCACACCAGCAAAGGATTCTGAGGAATTGTGTACCACATTCTTCTGGATATCGAGGTAAGGCAAGACCACATCAGTGGTTTCTCCTAAACATGACAAAAAGTAGACACAGATACCATCAGGTTTTCATGGTCAATCATTTAGGCAAAATAGGTAATGTAGTGAAATACATACTGTTGCAAAGTCACATTCAGTTCACCAGAGTTCATAAAAACTGTGAATATACCACCCCATTGTGCTTACAAAGCTAACTAATGGTAAATGTAAACTAGTATGTCTATTCATACCAGGAAAATACATAAAGCAGCAGAAAAATACATAAAACAGACCTCACATTTTAGATAAGAAGCAATGACTATCATAACTCAATTTCAGTTAAAAAGATAGCTAGGATTATTAAGTTTGTGGTATTTTTGCTAGCATAAGGTCTCAAACACATTCCAATGAGGTCACAAAGCATGTATCAAAAGTAGTTAAGCCGATGTCTGTTGTACAGTTGGTGGACATTCCTAATAAGCAGGATTGTTTTTATAATGCAACATTTTTTTTTCCTGATACATCACCATCAACACTAGCCAATAATAAAATCAGTCTGTGGCAAAATACTTTGACAATTTATTTCTTTTTAAACAGGGTTTCAATTCCCTGGTGCAATTATGGAACTTGAAATGTAATTCTTTTTAGAACTACAAAGGAATTAGGCCAGAAGAACCCTGTTAAGGGTAACACGCGATAAAAAGAAACAGTTTCAAAGACCTCTTTTATATTGCTGTTGCCTCATGTCATGTTATATTCCAAGCCTGAGTTGCATTAATGTCTGTGAAAGGACAATGAGAAAAATCAGAAAGCCAAAAAAAAAATAAACATCTCTGTAGCTTAGCATTTCAAATACCCACAGAAAAACATTTAGTGCTGTCCTCTCACAATTTAACATTCTACTTTGAAATGCAATAGTTATTTGGTAGGATGTTGACAGAATCATCAGTCATTATCATTTAGCTGAACACTGTAAGAAGCCAGAGAGAAAACCTAGTCTTTAGTCTGATGTCACACAGTGAGCAATGGATTTTTTCCTTTACATTACTACTATGAAAAAATTTATCTTATTTTGAACATTTCACATTAATAGGTCCATTACGCCTAGAACAGATACTGAACAGAAACAGTGAAAAACAAACAGTGAAACAGTACAACTCTACATATCCATTGACAGGTAATGCAGGGAGGTGTTGTTTCTGTAGAACAGCAGTATACAGCACAATCAGAGAAGCCCTGTCACCTCTGTCCATGCTTTTCCAAGGCATGTCTCTAACTAAAAAATGAACCACTAAATGAAATATACAGCAAAAAGTTTAGTATAACAAAATGTTATTAACATTCATGGATATTTATGATTACCTCAAACTAACCTACCCAACAAAGCCTTACTCCACACTACTTCCTTGAGGTCTCTTCCAACCCTGGTGATTCTGTGATTACATATGAGTCAGTTATCTATATTACTGACTAGCTCTGTGAAAGAGATGTCCCTTGGTACCATTTCTGGTGTGTAATTTGGGATCATAGGTATGACCCTGGGCATAAAGCTTTGAACCCAGCAGGACTGAACTGGGGAGAAAAGAGCTCAAATTTGAAATGCCTTTTTGAGCAAAATATTAAGAGTATTTGTCTGATTGATCAGCTTGTTTGCTGAGCAGTGCCTAGGTTCTCAAAAGGAAGGTCCTACTACATCATTTCCAGTGCAGGATCAAAAGGGCAAAGACCCAAGAACTTGTACTAGTGTCAACAGCAACAGTGTGTGTTGCCTTCTCATTGCACCCAGATACCAGGCACAGGGGAGTGTGAAATTCCTACTGTTTGCCTTTTAGAGCATAGGAAGCATTGCAGTACCCAAAAAGCCAGCAAGTCACAGCTCAAAAACTAACCACTGATCACTTCCGTTGGCAGTTCCCCTACTGTATATATGCAGCCCAATGCAAAACAAACAGAGTGAAAAATAAAACTGTTGTTCTTTTCCTCTATGTTTTTTATCTCCATTAGCCTCTGTTCTTCCACCAGGATGAAAATGATTGATTCACAGAAATCACACAAATGTAGGTTTTGCTACCCTGGAATGCAGCTGCTTCATGCAAGGATTTGCAGTTAAAAATTTGTCATTAAAGTTCTATTGTCCATCCTGTAACATGAACTAGTTTAGGACTGGATTAGTAGAAATGGATTTCCTGATGGAGTATTTCCAGTTTAGGGAATGAATGATGTCCCTGAACAGTTGCATTTGTTTGCAGCCATCCAAAACTGCTCATAACTGGAGCATTTAATATCAACTTCATTCTGTCCTATATCTTGTTTATTACTCTCTGAATCAGCAGAAAGAGAAGGCAAAACATCAAGAACATCATGACTACGCTTTATCAGTACAGCCTCAAAAGCTAACTTTTACTGTATGTAAACAAACAAACAAACACCCACAAAAGAACAAACAAACAGACAAAACCCCCAAACACTAACAAAAATCCACAAACCAAACCCAACCCAACCAAACCAAAAACAACCCCAGACTAACCCAAACAGGATGCAGCTGGAGGCAGGTATGTTTCCCTACATCACCTACATGACTGTCTTTAGTACTGACACCTTTCCAACTTGTTTGAGAAACATCTTAAGACTTCAGACTTGACTATTTTTAAAAATCCAGAGTGACAGTAAATAAGTAGACCTTTATGAAATAATTAATTGCAAAATCCCATGCTTTTTAATTTAAAAATAGTAACTGTTCAGTGAAATCCACTTATGAAACTCTCCTATAATTTCTGATTGCTTTAGGTAGATCATCTCCGATATTACTAGCTGTTTCTGAAAAACTGAGAAAGGGTCTTGAAAAGAGAAAGGCTTGGATAAGCAGACACTTAGATTGTCTCCCAATATAACTAAGTGTAACAGGTTTAGGTGAACCAACGGGTTGACCTGTTTCCCCCAACACAGAAGAGAGGGAAAAGCAACACACACATGCAAAAAAAACCCCAAACTCTCAGTTGAGACAAAGAGAGTGAGATAAGATTTTAATGTAAATGAGACAACATAAATGCACAATTACCTTAGCCTGTTTGCAGAAAAAACATATCAGAATGCAGCAGCAAGCAGAAGCAAGTTAGGTGAAAACCCAAACCAGGGAGCTACTTCCCCAGCCCACCCTGTCCCACTGCCATCTCAATGGAGGAGAGCTAATACCCAAAACCCCAGAACCCAAAAGCAGCAACCAGAACAGGAAGCCCCTCAAGTTACAGTCTGAACACCAAGCTCCATAATACTTTGCTCCAGCCAGCACTTACATTTTGAAGCTGGCATGAGGCAGAATGGTTTTGAATGAGAGCAGCAAATATTCAACTTAATCCATGACACTGACTCATTTTAAAAATTCATCTACAGACACTGATTCCTCTAAAAATTCATTCAGCACACATAGTAAAAGAGAGACAGTTCTCAAACATGAGGAAAATGAACAGAAAACATTATATTCAGTGGCACAATTACTGTCCTGATAGATGTGAAGATGGAAATCTGGTTTCTCTGTCCAGGGTTTATACTATTTCTTCCTCTGTTGAAATTATTTCCAGAGGGATGTTTCTATGAAGGCAGCCACACAATAGCAAAAGCTATTCAGAAGTGTTTGCACAGCTGCCTGGTAGAGTAGGTCTCTGGTCAGTCTGGGTTATTCACCATTACAAAACACAATGAAAAGCATCCTGAGATGCTCACATGATACACGTCAATAAGATAGAAAGGAAACTGATTACAATGTTTTGCTTTATTAGGCTATGGCACCTCAATAGATTCAGAAAAATCACTGCCTGAAAGAATTACCAAAAACTGGAAGGATGAAAATGGGGCAGCCAGAGTGACACATATTGTCATACAATACTCCCTGTTTTCTTTTCTCCTTGTGCATCTTCAAGTTTTCATGGAAAACTGGGAACTAGAAAGTGTAAATCCAGAACTGTCAGCCTGTTCTGTGTGGGACAGACAGAGGACATCTTGAGAATATGATGCTATTCACTACAGCTCACCAAGCAAAGTGGGAAACATCAAATAAGACAAACTGCACATTTCCTAAAACTAGTCGAATAACTGACCAATTTTCAACACTAAATCCATTCAAATAAGTCAGAAAAAAATAATAAGCAGTACTAGAGTTGAAGTGATACATGAGATGGAGCACACAAAAGCACAGGATGAATTCCCAGCTCAGCCTAAAGGTGTTCTGCTGGACCCTATGATGAAACTGTGGTTCTCTGCAAAGATGTATGCCTTCCACAGCTAAACTGCTTACAGAAACTACTGTGTTTGGAGAAACATGGTTTGAAACTGGACTCGTTATGGCCAGCACCCCAAATGTTCCACCTTTCAGATATGCCCCTTTCCCTGTGCTGGAATTACAGATGGTCATAAATCAGGATGAGATGCTTTATTATGCCATGCTTTAGGTAAAAATGTTGCCAGCTGTTAGTCTTATGTTTCCGTAAGGCTTGCACAATGTAACTGAAGGTGAACTGATCAGACTTTCACAGCTTTTGAGTTTTGTAAGCCCTGTAGAACTACTATGACCATCCCTTCACAGGCAGTTTTCTTGAAAACAGCTTCCTGTTAATGCTACAATGCAAAGAAAATTACATATTGCAATACTTTATATTTTTGCTTGAAATTAAAATGAAAGCCAAGAGTAATTATCTCGATGATCACCCCACAATTTCCTTGTCATCACCAGCTACAGCAAGCACAAGATGAACACAAAGTTCTTTTTGCTCTTGTGCTCTCTTAGAAATTCTTCACCTCACCTGAAAGAGTCAAGATGAAAGGCTGGATTACCTCCAGTACAGACACAGTCAACTGTAATTGAAGGTTCAGGTGAATACTCTCACTGCTTTAGTGTAAAGCCAGACAGGTCAGAAAGAATCATCAATAACAAAGAAAAGAAAAAATGGGAAGATCCTCTTGTATGAGATTCATAAACTACCACATGAATAATTCTTGACATGCCAAAAATTAGAATGCCAGTTATGTTTCTCAGATGAGAAAGTGTAAGAAAACATAACCTCACACAATCAAAGTCAATGTCAGTATTCAGCTATACAGGCAATAATAATATTATGGTTGATGTAATTTAAGGTTGTCTATGCAGCTATTAGCACACCATATTCCTGTCATTCTTTGGAATTTGCGTCCCTGTTTTGAGCCAGTCTTTGCTCTTGCATAGTAAAATCTATTATTATTAAATCTCTGCTCACCGAGTAGATGTAAGAAAAGAGTAAGAAGTTAAACACTTTTTAAAACAGGAAAGGAAAAACAACAACAGCACCACAAACAAAACAAACCAACCAACCCACCCAAACACCAAGCTAAGAGAAAGAACTTTCTGCATCTTAGTTCTCATAAGAAAATTTAAAAGAACAGAGGTTCACAAACCAATAACTCTAATGACTGCCTGCTAGCAGCAGACTGCCAAGATGCACTGCCAGCAACTCGGTGCTATAAATTTGCAGCTGGTACATATAGAGTAATGTGGAAATGCCACTGGGGGAAATATTTAGACCTTCATTTTTGTACAATACCCTCTAATTTCACCTTTCACCTTTATACATAAACATATAAGAATATATCCCTATCTACCCACTGAACCATGGAATTCCTTCCTCCACTGTTGACAGAGGAATTTCTACCTGGTGTATTGTATTGTATCATGGTTATAAACAACGCACTAATAAACCCCATCAACAGCTGTAGTAATTTAAACAGAAGCTACAATATTTCAGGAGTATTTTGTGTTTATTTACTAACATTTTGATTACAGCCTCTATAAAACATTACACTGCAAGTACCAGGAATCTTCTCAGTCTTTTCTCTGTAAAAATTCAGCTTCTACATTCAGTTTATTGGAGATGCAAAAAGGGTAGGCACAAAGGAGTTAATCACCTTCCAGCAGTTGCTTGGTAATCTACTCTGCCCTCCCCACATCTCTGTCTTAGGGTGTTCAAAGACTACCAAAACCCACTATTGCTTCAGCTTAAATTTCATTACTTAAGCACATGTCCTCCTCTTCTCTTTTCCCCCTAGAAACCAGAACTGGTGCTGAACAATTATAATCCTAGAGTAAACCATACCTAAACTTCTTGACTTAATGTTTCTTAAAACCCTGCTGTTTTTCTCCTTGCCTTGAACTCAAAGCCACAGCCCTGATTCCTTAGCCTTGATGCAGCAGCAACAAGGCCAAGAGGTCCTGGGAGCAGAAGCTGCATGTAGTGGCCCCAAAACACTCAATATAAAATAACCTCTGGCTGCCACCAGCTGAATCACTGTTCCCCTTGTGCTCTGCATTGAGTTCTAATTCCCATCTATTGTCCTCAGCTAGCTTATAACCCAGATAAAAACATATTTCAGTCATACACTTCTGAATTTATTGGCTTTTGTGAAATCACTTCCAATCCAATTTAAGAATAGTTGTGGGGGTTTTGTTGGGGCTTTTTTGTTGCCATTTTTTAAAAAGAAAATTCACAAGTGCTATCAAAGTCCAGAATGATCTCAAAGCACAAGGCAACAAAGGCAAAATGGGGCTATTAAATAGCTATTTCTAAATTCTATTCCTGAGAAAAGTGAACAGCCTGCTACTCATTTTGTAACTAGGTGAGTTTTCCACACCAAAAACTCAGCTGTTATATTTCACAACTCTTCCTTAGGGTGTCTCCACCTCTAATGAAGAGTCCTTAAAAGATCTATGATGCTACATTGTATTGTATTGTATTATCAGGTGTGGTCTCTGATGGCACCACTAAATTTCACCATTGATAGGACAAATCTAGTGTCCCTCCGTGAGCATGTCATTAGCCTGTACAGTTGAAGCAACTCCTGTTTGCCCGGACACACACTCAGCAGACCTTACAAAACTAAAGCCAAACAGAGTGCTGGAATCAAGTTCAAAGGAAACACATTTTTGGTAGTCAACAGCTCTACAGGAAAGTGAATGGTAAGGAAAAAAAGTACTAGAAAGGATGTGCATGGACATTCCAATAACTTCTAAAGAATTCAGATGTGTTTTGCTTCGAGTTTTTTAACTTGTAGAAGAAACAGGAGTGTTAGAAACAGGCTGGTCATGGAGATTACTGGCAAAATATATATATATATATATATGCACTAATTTCCCTAATTCTCTACTACTAGATGTTTCAAATACTTCTGTTTAAGTGAAACTTGGTTGCATGGTATAGTTGATTAGATAGTGTTGGATGATAGTTTGCACTCGGTGATCTCAAAGGTCTCTTCCAACCTGGTTTATTCTATTCTAAATACAATTTAATTACAAGTCTTTTAGAAAAGTGATAAATTATTGAAGAACAGTAGACTGTTGAAACAGGTAGTAAAATGAAGAAAAACTGTAAGAAAAAAGTAAACCAGACTGATTATTTTTAGTCTGGTGAAGACACAAACATCAACATCTTTCATGACTTCCCACTTCCTTTAACAAGTCATTGGCCTTTACTGCTTTAAGCCCTTTATCTTTATTGTTAGCAGATGCTGACTGTAGGAAATATTTCCCTATGCTCTAATTAAAGCATTTTTTTAATTCCCACTCTGAGGGCATGAAAGCTTGAGAAACAAAATGATTACCGAGTGGTACAGAAGTTCAATCGATACAGCCCAATTCATTCATCATGTTGTTTTATAATCCAAATGGAGCACTCATTACATATTACAGAGCAAATAAAGCAGCCAGTAAGTAACTGTCATCTACAAGAGCAACACTAATTACTGCTACTCTTGTTTGAGAAAACAGAGGGGGTTGGGTTTTGGTGGTGCTCATCTTTGCAAAATATTACATGCAAGTACTAATAGAAAATTTTTCCACTGAAGTTTTTCCACTCCTTTGATGTATTTGGAATTCCTAAAAAAATCTGATTTTGAAATTTAGGGGGTTTTCCCTCATATTTTTTTTTTATGGAGGGTAGAGGCTTTTTTTTTTTCCCTGGTTTTAAATTATATTCAAAGTTGTCTCTGCACAAACTGGGCAGATGCCTCAAACTGCGGGTCGCTGAGAGAAACAAAATGAGAACAGCCCAGCTGCCCACTCTCTCCATGCCAGAGTGCTGGGCTGAAGGGTGCTTCTCCCTCCTGGAGACATGGGGTGTCACAGAGGAGCTCAGTATCTGAAAATGCACAGTACAGGAACTGTAAATCTGAATTTACAGCTCTTCCTATGCATCCCTTCCCTATTTCTATTTTCTTCCTTTTCTTATACCAGTATAGCTCTCACCTCTCTGCCCCAGAACTGCTAGCTCCTGCACCTCCTGCCCCACCAAGAAGCTGAGATGGCATCCTAGGTAAGTCTACCTCTTTGATGAAAACAGGGTATATAAGCCTTCAGTAAGTTTCCTCTGCTGAAGCCACAACCACATGTACTACCTTAAAGGCAGCTGAGATGTACCTATAATTCATCATGTAACAGATAACTTATATAGATGGAGGGGAGAGGGGGGCACAGATATTACCTCAGGGAATGTTGTCTTAAACTTGAGTGTTATAGAGCACCTTAAGATCCTCATAGGGAGACTAGAAAATAAACCACAGGAGTTAAAGTGAACCTTCCCTGCTATTGCTGACATGCCTTCACCAAGAGAGCTGGCTGAGCTCAAAGAAAAATAAATATTTGTTTCTTTCCTCTCTTCTAAGGGTACTTAGGACTGTTCATATACTTGATAAAAATGTGGTCTGATTTGAGAGTCAGAAGATGATGGTGTACTTGCTAGTGTCTCAAGGCTAGCAGCAGCTCCTAAGTGTTCAATTCTCTCATCAGGAATCAACTCCTTAGAACTCGGTAACTTTGTTCTCCATAATCTCCTCAAGGACCAGGGCAGAATCCTACTCTTAACCAAGGAAAGCCAGGGTGCTTTCCTTGGTTAAGAGCAAGAGGGGAACAGGCACCTAACCTGTTGGAGCAAAGCTAGAGCAGGTGGGCTGGAAAAGACAGAGCAAGCAAGGAGTCTAATTGGGACATCAGGTCTCACATAGTAGATTTCATAAATTATTCTAAGACAAAAGCAAAACCTATATACTTTGCCTTGTACTGGGGAGGTCTCATATTTATTTTAATCTACTTCTTTTCAATAATTTCAGGAGGAGGAGTCTCATTTTGACCCTTGCAGCAAAATTACAAATATTAATGCTAATGTCAAAACATTAATTCAGATGACAATTAGAAGCAAGTTTTAAATGACAGACCCAGAGAGCATCAAAGTGTGTTTTATAAAGTGATTATTGTTTTATCTATAATTCTTTTTTTGAGAAAGCTGCTGTATTGTTTCAGACATTGTAAAAGCAGATAATGACAATCATTGGCTTAAAAATGTTTGCAACCCAGGGAAGCAAAGAGGAAGATGGATAGCAGGACATAGCATATCATTAGCGTAATTTAGCTATTCTTTTCTGACAGTATTATATTAGAATGGAACATCCTAGTCAGGCTGAAATTTCATTTTAATGACTTCCACAGGAATAAATAAAAGTGACAAAGGCACATATCTTCTTAGCACTACAAGTATTATAATTATTTTCCCCAAAGGAAAAGACAAATAGTCATATTCCATTTACTATTTAGTGATAGCTGCGTGCATTGCCAAGGCAATCAATTTGAGAGGCAGATAAGCTAATCAAACTCCGCCACTCAGGTTTCCATGAGTGATACTTTATTCTACTAGTAGTTTCAGAGCTTGCAGATGCTCACAGACACCTACTTTTCAGAATCCATTGATCATTTCTATTTTACAAAATTCATAATTTGAAGGGCAGCAGTTTAGAATTTCAGAGGCTGATGTTTTCCTGTGCTTAAAAGCCAATCAGATCCCGGGCTGCATCAAGAGAAGTGTGGCCAGCAGGTCAAGGGAGGCAATTCTCCCCCTCTACTCAGCTCTGGTGAGACCCCACTGTGTCCAGTTCTGGAGCCCCTATTACAAAAGGGATATGGATGTGCTGGAACATGTCCAGAGAAGGGCCACAAGGATGATCAGAGGGCTGGAGCACCTCTCCTATGAGGACAGACTGAAAGAGTTGGGGCTGTTCAGTCTGGAGAAGGCTCAGAGGTGACCTCATTGTGGCCTTCCAGTATCTGAAGGGCGCCTACAAGAAGGCTGGGGAGGGACTTTTCCGGCTATCAGGGAGTGACAGGACTAAAGGGAACGGAATGAAGCTGGAGGTGGGGAGATTCAGGCTGGACGTGAGGAGGAGGTTCTTCCCCATGAGAGTGGTGAAGCCCTGCAATGGGTTGTCCAGGGAGGTGGCTGAGGCCCTGTACCTGGAGGTGTTTAAGACCAGGCTGGATGAGGCTCTGGCCAGCCTGATCTAGTGCAGGGTGTCCCTGCCCATGGCATGGGGGTTGGAACCAGATGATCCCCGTGGTCCCTTCCAACCCTGACTGATACTATGATACTATGATTCAAAACTCAGGATGGATGTAGTAGTTTGAGTAGTTAAGTCTTCAGCTATCTGCTGATGCTGACTTGAAAGAGCTACTAAATTGAGTAATCTCCATTTGCGCATAGCAGTAATTTCAAGTGATGTCTACTACTATCTTCCTGAGCTGTCCCTAGTAATCATCTGAGAGCCCATCAAAAACTACACATTTCCCAAATGCATGGCATTACCCAATACAGCTCACCAAAACAATCTAGAAACTTCTCAGCTCTGGCACTTATTTAAATCCAATTACAAACATTTTTCAGAAGGTATGGCTTTGGGCCAGGAAAAATGACAATGCCAGGTTGTTCTTGATGTCTAGTGACAGAACAAGCAAAACTATTCCTTGAAACAGTGGCGTCCTTCTTCAAACCCTCCATAAGACTTGAGCCAAAAAGAAGCTCTGAGCATAGGATGCTGCAAGTCTGAAGGTTATTTGGACTCTTCTAGATTTTTCCCTATTAAAAAAAAATAATACACACAACAACAAACCACAAACACAATAAAACACTCAGTATGCAAAGCCAGGCTAAGTTATTAAAAAGGGAGTGCGTACCATTTATGCCATTTCTACCTTCACAGTTTCTAAATACTCCCTGGAGGAGAGCTCCAAGGGCAGCCATTCATCACTGAGACCCTGGCAGCGTGGCTCTTTCACAAAGAATATTTACAGCTGCAGTAATCCATAGACTACATTAAGAAACTCTAATCCGATAATGATTAGCTCTCTTTTTCTTCTGGATCTCCATGGCCAGGTGCCACTTGGGCACCTATTTTAATCACCGTTTTGTCTGCAGAAGCCCCTGCCTGGATTGTGTGTCAGTACACAATCCTACTTGGCACAGCACAAAGTCACTACTGACTTAACCACAAATTCTGATTTTTCCCCCACCCCCCCCCCATAAAGTTTGTCACAGTGCCGGTCATGTGCTAGCTCTTGAAGTCAGGCTTTTGCACGACGGCCTGAAGTTCATAATGTGTTTGGTACAGTAGCACCTCTTTCTGAACCTGCTTTAACATAAATCTCTCTTTGCTTGGTTTTTCCTTTAGGCTCCTTTTACTTATGTTTCTTTAAATTACTTGCTAGATTGGCTGTTAATGTAAACTACCTGCAAAAGCATGACAATTTCAGGAAACAAAAAAATCCTCTTCACATTACTCAACTAACATTTTTTTTTCCTGAGAAACATCAAACAGTGCTCTTGAAAATGTAGTATGCTCTTTTCCCAAACTCCTGGTCAAGAAGTCTGATTTACTCTTAATGGCAATGCAACTATCCTCCTCAAAAATGCACACCATGTGTTTGGACATTTATTTTCTTGAGTCTTATCTCTTATCACCTCAGCTACAGCATGTACTTAACACCCATTGAGTTCTATTTAGAGAACAATAGTACACAAACTAGTATTTACTGAGCATGAATATTCTATAAGGTGCTTTGGAATTCTCCAGTTTGCTGACTTTACTGTCATTGTCAACAGCGTTTTATTGTTAATTTTTAATATAGACATATACAAAATGTCCAGATCTTCCTTTTTGTCAGCAACCTATATCAACATTTTGTGACAACAAAATATTGCTACAAAAATAAAAACCGAAGAAAACATTTAAACTAAGAGCCCAGGAGCATCCTGCACTGAGGTATCATCTTAAAATTGTCAGTATATGCAAGACAAACTGTGTAACTAGGCTTAGTGCCAAGGACAGCTTGTTGTTCCAAACAAGAAACCTGCAGGGCTGCCAACAGAAATTCTGATGAGCCAATCCTACACAAGGTGTAAGTGAAAGTTTCCAATATAATTTCTTCAAAGAAAAGTTTAAGTCTCTGAGGATTTCTAAATGAGGGAAGAAATGCCTGCTAGTATAGACCTGTCTGCTCTTGCACTAATCATCAGCTTCATTGAACTTCCTGGCCCCGTGAAGAAGCTTCAAACTAGGGGACATGGTGAGAGAAACACTGGATCAGTGGTCTCTTCTTGCAGCTCACTTAGCTATACCTTAGTGGATTCACTGTCACTGAACAATACAGATCACAATCACACGCAGAAAGGCCTAAATCAACCTGAAAGGTTGAATCAATTAGAAATAGTTCCCTCATATTCCCTCTCCTATGAGGACAGACGGAAGGAGTTGGGGCTGTTCAGTCTGGAGAAGAGAAGGCTCCGAGGTGACCTCATTGTGCCCTTCCAGTATCTGAAGGGGGCCTACAAGAAGGCTGGGGAGGGACTTCTTAGGATATCAGGTAGTGATAGGACTAGGGGGAATGGAATGAAGCTGGAGGTGGGGAGATTCAGGCTAGGTGTGAGGAGGATGTTCTTCACCTTGAGAGTGGTTAGGCCCTGGAATGGGCTGTCCAGGGAGGTGGTTGGGGCCCCGTCCCTGGAGGTGTTTAAGCCCAGGCTGGATGAGGCTCTGGCTAGCCTGATCTAGCGTGGGGTGACCCTGCCCACAGCAGGGGGGTTGGAACTAGGTGATCCCCGTGGTCCCTTCCAACCCTGACTGCTACTATGATACTATATGTAATGCAGTTCTGATCTCCTCAAAGGGAAGTTCTCAGGATGAGAACAAAAGAAAAAAAAGTTGGTGTGAAAAGTATGACTTCGCATACATACAATTAGAACTTGTCATTTAAGGTTGAAATGCATCCTCTTTTAAAATACATTTATGCAATAAAAAGCTATAATATGAATTATTAACATTTATGTTACTGATAAGTAATAATCACCTAGCCCATTCCAGAGTGTAAGCACATTCAAAAATCACCTGTACAAGAAGATTTAGGAACTTTTTTCCTGTCTTTCCAGTAGATCAAGTGTCTCATGTACAGCATTATTTATGAAGTTTGCTACTGACAGTTCAACACACCTTTTACATGCCTTCATTTAACAGAAGTGAGTCATTTCATTTTAAATTATGGCTGCATAATTTGAATTTTTGCATACGGAAGCATTATCAGAATACAGAGCTTAATTTGATTCAATATTCATTCAACACTTTGATGGACCATGCATTTGAAAGTCAAATGTCAATCCATTTCCTTTATAATCAAGTCCCTGCTTAAAAAAAATGCCAGAGGTTATTTGCAGCAAATTACAACAGGAGATTTCTGCTACCATTCAACAGGAACCAATTTATTTCATTAAACACAAATCCACCCTTCCACCCCACTTTAATTCTGAAAATTCAACTATGCGTACCAGCCTTCATTTTATTGTGATCCTCTGCTTTAAACACCCATAGATGTTTGGAGCATTTGAAACAGGGCTATTCAAAACAAAGCAATGGTATTCACAGACCACACAGCAGTCTCTCATACACAATTTCACTATGTACATACTTCAATATTGTGCTGAATCAACCCCTTTTGCACCACACTTAAAAACTAGTATCTGTTCACGCTATAATCATGGTGAAACATCCACTTATACCTGAAAGGAAATGGAGGGTGGGGGGGTGTATACACACACACACATATATATTCATGCAGAAAAGTGATAGTAAAACACTTGAGGTTAAATATTCCAAGTGCTACACATCTGTCATGCAATAGTTAGCAATTATATAAGTATAGATGTTGCTCATGTTCTTGCACAAACACTCAGGTACGTAGTTGTGGTGGGGTGCCCTGCCTCCCGCCAGGGGGAGGAGAGGGGTAATAGAGATAACAGAATCTATTGGGATGTGTACATCCAGTGGCCTGGCACTTCACAATTTCAGAAGTACAGGGCAAAAGCATGGCTCTGTTGCCCACTGCAGGATTCGAACCCATGATCTCAGCACTCACAGTCTCATGCCCTACTACCTTCAGCCAGAGTGTTCAGCAACTGTCTCTTTCTTAAAGGCATAGCCTCAACCGGTCACAGTAGTATAAATCTAGAGGACAGTGAATATGAAGCATCACCTCTGTGGATTAGCATTATGGATAAAATGCAGCTACTGTACAATTTCAACACACTATATACACAATTCATTTCTGACTCCAGGAGAATGCATCCTACCACAGAACTGCAAAAAGACAAACACATGTTGTTTTAGCAATGTATTATTAAAATCACATAAAAACCATAGTTCCCTGGGGTTTTTTTCCCCCTGTTTTGGTAAGACCTCAGAGAATTCTATTGAATTACCAGAATTTATTCAGGTTGTATTAGAAAAACACTTGCTGAGATTTAAGGCTAGTGTGGAAATACCAGTAGGACCTGAGCATCATTAATAACACAGGACTATCTTGTGCTACACAGGTTTCTTTACTCCATTATTTAAAATCTGAGAATTGCAAAATGCATTGCTTTCCATCTGCATCTTTAACTCTACCTCAAAACAGCGTGCCTTAACACAGAATGGGTATTAAAACAGAAGCTTAATTATCAAACTGCTGTTTGTGTGTGTGTTGCCTCTAAATAGAATCAAGCTGAATAAATTAATCATTCCTCTACCTCTTGTTCAGAATGCAGGACAAAGGTGTTTGTACTGTAAAAGGAAAGGATGGTGAAAGTGAATTTAGAAGTTTTGCTTATACAAGCACTACCAAAGTTGGTTTTGTAAATAAAAAGGGGGTTACCGTTTATAAATTATCACAAGTATAGACCTCTACAAGAGGCCAGTAGATTGAGACAAGGTGTGAGAGACTAAATCTTGTCTCTGTTGATGTGACTCAAAGATAAAATCACCTTTGCTGCTTTGCCCAGACATCATCGGGCAGTCACCACCAGAATGACTCTTGGGAAGGTGCATAGATAAGGATTGCTCACCACACTGCAGCTGTCCTGGAAACGGGCAGAGACCACTGCTATTGATACTCTCTGGAATATACATACCTAAAACCTGTATAAAAGATCAGAGCAACTACTGGCTCAGGAGAAGGAAAACACAGAAGGAAAGAGACCTGGACAATGCTGCTGAGAAGGAAAATACGAGAGAAGGAAAAGACTGGGGCAATGCTGCTCTGAAATAAAACGGAGAGAATACCAGGACAAAGACATCACCATGTTGCCTGGAAGAACCCTCTCTCCATGTCCTAAGTTCTGCCGGCTGCAACTCACAGAGATGAAGAGGCTGCTCAGAGGACAGCCTCTACAGCCAAAGCTGCAGCACCCTTCCTCTACAGCCCCAAAATCTCTTCTGCATCCAAAGTTGCAGTACCTTTCCTCCACAGATTCAAACTGTCTTGGGAGGTGAGGGGTGTGGTAATATAATCCCTTTTCTCGTCTCTCCCCCTCTTCTCTCTCTCACTCTAGTCTCTCTGATCCATCCACTTTATTTGTGTAATAAATAGCCTCGCTGTTGATATTTTGGCCTCGTTTGTGCTTCTAATTTCCTAACATGGGAATACTCAAAAGAACTGAGTCTCTTTCCCTCCCTGGACCAAGACACAGAGTAAAGAAATTAAATCACATATACATACCAAATGAGGTATAGTTATTGGTCAATAGCAGTCTTACCTGAGGCAAGGGGGAAAAATGCCAATTTGCATGAAAAATATATTAAAGATTACATTTTTAAGAAGGAACTGGGAATTGAGTATGCATCAACTAATTGCCTTTTGTTCATTACCATGAATATTTGTGACCAAAGAGTTGAGATTGAAAAGTTAAAAAACTGTGTTGTGCAATATTTAGTAGGGTTTGCACATAGCCAAGAAAATCCTGGAGCATGAGCTTTTTATGGTTAAAATAATCACATGGTATCCACAGCACTCCTCTGTAACACCCATCTATTCAGACAAGGAAAGCTGACAAGTGACAGTAAGGACTACACATCTGTAGAGTAGCTGAGAAGCCAACATCCACAACATAGGTGATTCTGGGACTTACTTTGTGGTCTATTGTTGCTGTGAGTATTATTTGGGAGTTGGAACCACAGGCTCCACTTCTGGGGAGCACGTATCAATGGCATATTATCAGAAAAGAATGCACAATGGTATCCTGGGATGCATCAAGAAGGGTGGATGCATCAATCAGCAGGTCTAGGGAAGTTCTACCTCTCTACTTTGCCCTGGTGAGACCACACCTGGAATACTGTGTCCAGTTTTGGGCTCCCCAGCTCAAGACAGACAGCTGCTGGAGAGAACCCAACAGAGAGCCACAAGGATGATAGGGAACTTGAGCATCTCCCCTATGAAGAGTGACTGAGATCCCTGGGGCTATTTAGTCTTGAGAAGAGAATACTGAGATGGGATCTCATCAATATGTATAAATATCTGAGGGGTGGGTGTCAAGTGGATGGGACCAAGCTTTTTTCAGTGGAGCACAGTAATAAGACAAGGAACAACGGGTTTAAACTTGAATACAAAAGATTTCTCCTCAACATGAGGAGAAACTTCTTTACCGTAAGGATGACGGAGCACTGGAACAGGGTACCCAGGGAAATTGTGGAGTCTCTTTGGAGAATTTCAAAACCCACCTAGATGCATTCCTGTGCTGACTATCCTAAGCGATACTGAGACACTGAGATCTAAGGACACTCCAAACTGGAAAGTGGGAACAATTCAGTGATGTGTCAAAACTGAAGACTTTAGTTCCTGTTTACAGATGCTATGGTTGAATCAAGGCAACAGATGCTCCAGATTTGGAGTAGTGAAGTATTCTCACATTCTTTCAAGTAGCTTGCCCATTCTTGTAACACAATTATGTAGCATTCCTCAAGACTTAAGCAACTTGTTTCCAAACAGAACTACATAGACATAAGTAAAAACAGACTGAAAAAAGACTCACTTTTATTAGGCTTGACTTTTGTTTTAATCAAGTTTACAGGTTTTGAGAAGTATCTGTATTATGCAGACTTCTGCAATGGTCTGTTCATTTCAACAGCCAGCCTCTTCAAGGTCATGGTTTTGCTCCCTGAAAATAAACCTAAAGTAACAAGAACTGAGATCAGAAATGGGATGTTAGCAGGTGGTGTTACAAAGCCAGTATGTGTAGTCACTGCATCTTGCAGCATATCAAAACAGTGCCTGAAGTACACCTTTTAAATGTAGTTTCAAGGCTGTTATCAGCTGCTTTTGTTCCGCAGATACTGTTATCTTTTGAGTCTAGTGATAATTGCTTCTGACTTGAATAGACAGCATCACTTCTGATCAATTCCAGCCCTGACATTCTCTGATTTGGAAAAAAAGAAAGAGTTTTTCCAACAAAATGGAAATTGTGTGCACTCAGCTTTAGGTGGAGAAGAAATTACTTAAATAGAGGATTATATGTTGTAGAAGTGCTCTGATATATCATAAGGAGATGAAGTAATAAAAAGAATAGATGTACAGGAAAGAAGGTTTTATTATGAACTTAAAAAAAAAACCCAAACAGTGAAAGTGCAATTGAAGTTCAAAGAAAGCCAAAGTGTACCTATAAAGGCAAGGAATAAATTGGATTATGTTTTATGTAAAAACATACTCCAGTAGTTTTTCCGGTTGATCTTTACCTGCTTTCAGAGATTTGCATAGGAATCTCATGCATGCAAAAAACCTAAGCACTGCATGGCCAGTGACATTAGTTCCAGTCACAGAAACCAAATCACAAAACTGATCTGGGACAGACAATGCAGCCAATGTCATTAAGGTCTGATTCTGCTATTGATAAAGTCAATGAGATCCCAGAGCACTTCAGTCTTACCTGGTGTCTAAAGTTGCAGATGGGAGAAATAATAATTGCAATCATAATGACATCAACCTCAGGGACATTAAAGCAGGATTTTGGTAGATTAGATGGAACTTAAGCTCCATGCCCAAGGAGTACTCGAGACCTCAGACAACTGTTACACTGCTCTTCATAAGAGTCGCAACACTGTGGTTTAAATACTGCAATATTAACTCTGACTCTGCTATACTTATTAACACCTCTGCAACAGAAAGCATCTCTAAAATGGGGAAAATAGAATCCTAAATGCATTGCACATGAAATGATTTGCATTTTGCTTTCTCACCCATGTAAGCAGAGGAATGATGCTTCAGAAACAGTCCACTCAGCTGTAAGGAAAGTCCTCTATTCTCTGGGTTTGTTTCAGTTACTGATTCCAGAAACTTCAGATGATATAAGGAGAGAAATGTGAAGTACAAAATTTTGGATCGAGTTCACTGAATAGCACACAAAACTTTTACCCAAATGTGGAAAAGATGTCATTTTACCAATAAGAGCCTGATCAGCATCAAATGGGCCCCTCAGTTTAGGGAGGATGTTGACTTGCTGGAACATGTCCAGAGAAGGGCAACAAGGTTGGTGAGGGGTTTGAAACACAAGCCCTATGAAGAGAAGCTGAGGGAGTTGGGCTTGCTTAGTTGGAGAAGAGGAGACTGAGGGGTGACCTTCTTGCTCTCTACAACTACCTGAAGGGAGGTTGTAGCCAGGCAGAGGTTGGTCTCTTCTCCCAGGAAACCAGCACCAGAACAAGAGGACACAGGCTCAAGCTGCACCAGGGCAGGTTTAGACTGGATGTTAGGAGGAAGTTCTCTACAGAGAGAGTGATTGCCCATTGGAATGGTCTGCCTGGGGAGGTGGTGGAGTCACCATCATTGGAGGTGTTCAGGAGGAGACTTGATGGGGTGCTTGGTGCCATGATCTAGTTGTTTGGGTGGGTTGAATTGGTTGATTGATAGGTTGGATGCAATGATCTTGAAGGTCTCTTCCAACCTGGTTTATTGTATTGTAAATATAATCTTTTTTGAATAATCATTAAACTGTTGATGCATATTTAGCTTAGCATTAGGTTTTATTAATATTTTCCACAGGATTTTTGATTAATATTTTTATTAATCATTCCACCAATTATTAAATAGCACCGGCCTCTCCTGGTCCCCATGCCAAAGTAGTCAACACACATTTGAAGCCTTGAGTCTTACAGAAATACTGTGTTAGCACCACTGAGGCAGGGAAGATGCTAACTGTAAGAGGAAGAGACCATTTATTTTGATTTCTTACAGTCGCCCAGAGTTCAGACAGGCCCAAATTTAAGACTTAACAAAAACTTAAGGCTGCAGGATTTCAGTTTGCTTTTACACCCAGATCCTCAACTACTTCTTTAAGAGCAGGTATGAGAGCACAAAGACAAGCACAATCACCCAGTACCAGCAGATCTGGGATGGTGCTGGCTCCCTTCTGCCTGGGCAGAAAGGGGAGCAAACTGATGCTGACCCCTCCACACCTTGGAGAACTGGGGGCATGAAAGCCAGAGACATGAAAATGTCAACTTCATGACCACAGACACCAGTAAATAAGCTAGAAGGCCCTAATAAATTTTTCACCAATAGCTTGTGTGTCCAAGAAGACAAAAATATTGATCAGACTTACAGTTAAGCCCATTTTTTGGCTACATCCTCACTGTTTAATTCTACCCGTTTCCTTTTAAACATTAATGGAAATCCAGAAGCAGATTTGCAGAGCCACAGACTCTTCCCTCTCAGCACAGATGACAAAGCTCCTGTACCTTCCGAGTGGATCCCTGACAGATTCAGTGCAGCAGAACAGCATGGAGCTCCCTGCCAGGAGGCACACAAATACCTGTATCATGCTGTATTAACAGCATGTTTTCCTGAGGTACTTTGCTAATTTGTACCCTCCCCAGACAGTTGCCAGGTAATACAATTTCACACATTTGTAAGCTCATTCAGAGACCAAACACAAAATGCTACACTAGGGAACAGTTCATGTATTGCAATACTCCCAGCGGACACCTGGATTGGCAGGAAGATGTTGTCGCCACCTTCTTTAGAGTAGAACTTCCCTGAGAATTATATTTTATTGTGAATTTGCCTTGCAGTTTTTCTACAACACAGTTAAAAGCTCATGTATAACTATTCCAACCTAACGAGTTCACACCAACAGAAAAGAAATAGAAAATCACTTTGCAGACTGACTCTCCTGGGGGAAAAATCCTGAGGTAGTTTCTTTAACCCTGCTAATGTTTGTTGCCCAATTCAGGCTGTTAAGTCATAGGCTGCTGGCTACCAAAGTTTAACAAGCTTCTCTACATCAACAGAATTATGTCTTGTTCTCAGCAGAATCAGATATAATGAAGTTGCTCATTAAAAATAATGAGCTGCTTTAGTAATGAGCCCTGATCTACAGCCTCAGTCTGTGGAATATCTTATTTTCAATTGAAACGTAATTAGATTCAATTGAGGTCCCCAAGTCGGGATTTTGAAAGGTAACCACAAAAATCATACTTAATTACAAAAACTGAATACACTGAGACTTTCAGAGACTCCTGTGCAATATCTATGCTGTTGAAATATTGGTAAATATTAGTTAAAAGACATTAACAATGCCAAAATTGAGTAGTAGTCCTTAACACTAGTCATAGAACTAGCATTTCTAAACTCAAGCCATTACATTTACACTCAATTGCCTGAGGACAATTGTTTACATATTTAAAGTTAATGGTTTGAAATGGTTTGAAAGTTAATGGTATTAAGATCAAACGATTTTCACTGACACAGATAGGAATTGAGGAAGTCTGATAAAATCCAGTCCAGTAATTTATGCACAGAGTTAAAAACTGCTCTTCTTGCCAAGTGCACAAAGTTAAAAATATACTAGTCGTAAGGTGAAAGCAAAGATCCAGACACAGGTACCAATGCCAGGAGGTAATGTCCAATGGTTATGAAAACAAATCTTGTACCAATGTCTTTGCATGAGGTCAGCCACATAGCACAGGCAACAACTGACAGCAAAGCACATCTGAGAGTCTCTAGACTGCTGCTATCACCACCAGCATCAAGAAGTTAAAAGGAATTTTTGGAGTGACCATTAATAACATTTAAGAGCAGCTAGCTCTTAACAGACATAGCTCAGCCTGTCAAGGTACAGCTCCTGGCAACTTCCAAACACGTCCACTGACAGCCCCCTCCCCCGGCAGGATCTCTAGCTCCAAGTCTCTTCCTTGCCTTTAGTCACCACTCCATTCACATAAGCACATCCACCATTGCTTGGTACCAATCCTATGACAGAAAGAGTTTGGAGGTGGCTTGGGGTGTTTCCAATGTTGATTTTTTCCTATTATTTTGTGTTTTCCCCCATTGCTTCTTCAAATATTTTGTCTCTGTGCAAAGTATGAGGGCCAAATATGGCCTTAAAATATCTTGATATGCTCTGTGAACCTAACTGTAAAGACATTTTTTTTTCATGCCCAAGACAATCAGAAACAAAAGTCTGTCAAAAACTGATCACAATACACTATCTCTAACACCCAAGCATTTCTGCTGGGATCACCAAAGCTGCAAATTAGTGCCAAGCTTATTGATAGACTTTCTGTGAAGAATTCAGAAGAGACAGACTGATAATATTTTCACACGGAAAGCTGAGGAGTACTAGGAATAAATGCAGTTGTGATAAGATTAGGTAAAGGCAAGGAAACCGGTGTTAAACCATGCTGCACATGGTTCACTCTGCATCAGAAGGTGCTAAAGGGCTTTTTAGTACATTCGTAAGAGCCTAGACTTCAGATGTCTGGTTTGGAAACGTAGCCTGCAATGTCCACCTGACCCTTTGAGTCCTCAGCTACACGCACTGATCACAAGCAGACTCCCAGGATGCATGGAAAAAGAGATATTGGGCAGCAATGACTTGTTTCAGGAACAACCCCTGACATAAGCAATGTGGAAATTAAAAGTAGGCTCAGTCTCTATTCTGCAGCCTGCTGATTCTCAGATAACCCTGTCCCACCACACAAGATATGATGCACCTCTCCCAGACCACTCTAGTTTTAAAATGATCATTTCTCAGTGCTGAATATGAAAGATGAGCTCGGAAAATTCAGGCCAATAAGAAAGAAATAAACAAGTAAATAAATTACTTTAAAACCTTCTCAGATATTCATACAAGCAATTGAAATTAAAGTGTCCTGTCCTCCAGTACTTGGTAATTTTCATACCCCACAGTGCCTGTGTAATCCAGCTAAGGATATTTAGCAAAAAACCCCAGTAGAAAGGCAGGAAATCTGGAACAGCTGCTGAAGACCATTTCAATAATTTATTCACTTTTTTTCCCCCTCTGGTTTGCAGTTTTTCTTGCAAATGTTTTAAACCTTGTAATCTGCTCTACATATGAGAATGAAAAATGAGCAGGTGTTCTAGCTAATGTACTTTTAGTTTTGACAATCTGTATACTTTATTTAAAATAAAGGGCTTATCGGAAATACAGAAGTCTGAAGTCTCCAGGTTTATTTTGTGGCAGTGGAAGCAGACATGAATGGAAGATTGCCACCTCCCTTTGCATACACTGCATAAAGTTAGCAACACAGTTTGATACAGTGGGCTAAGATGCAAGCACCTCAGTGTACTTTTACACATTTTAAAAGGATGTTTTCACTCTTTATGCAATGGACTTTAATTATGACCTACAAAATGTACGGTAATAGAAAATGCAATTTTATCCCTTCTTAATCTTCATTTTTCAATCTTCTGCTTTTTAATCATTTGCTTCATTGACCACTTACTTGGTTAATTTCACTGAATTATTATGCTGAGCCACAGAATATTATACTTTTATTGGTGAGCTTAGAAAGGTAGCTTATTATAGAACTTTAATAACTTTAAAATAGACTTTTGCTTTAACCAGGAAACCTTATAAAAATGTTCTGCAACATTTACCACGGACTGGATGGCAGACCTTGGTTTTTGTAGTAATTGAAATACTGATTTTTTTCTGAAATGTATTGTTGTAATCACATATAAATTCAATACAACACAGAGGGGGAAAAGCCTCCGATTCTGACCCTTATGCATCCAAAACTTTTAAATGTGCTCCAAGATTTTACTGTCTTCATGTGTCTCCTTTACTTCTATGTCCTGTGCCTAGCTTAACTACAGCCTTGAATACAGTAAATTCTATATATACTCACCCAACTCCTGGGAAAAAAGTGGAAACTATGTGTAACCAAGATGCCTACTGGCACGAGAGGGAGGAGACAGTAGACAGCTCAGGGTCCTTGGAGCAGTGCTGCACAGAGGACATGGAGGCAAAGCAGAGAAGCAGTAGGAAACAGAAACATATTCTCTCATCTTTTGGAGCAGAAAGAAAAGAGCAGAGATTAAAGGAACCTACAAGCATTGCCATAAGGAAAGAAACTTTGGGAAGCTGAAAGTAAAAGCAAGATCTATGAGGAAAAAAACAGATCAAGTGAAAGAGCTTGGAAAAAGATAAACAGCATGTCAAGAACAGAAAGACAATGCTGTCTTCCCTTGCAAGGAAGTAAACAAAGCTTAAGGGTACAGAAGCAAACAACTGTTTATGTTACAGGTAGTAAGGGAAAATGGGGATGCTAAGGGAAAAGTAAACAAGGCCAAAAAAAGAGAAATAACCAGAAGGTAAAATTGTCTTAAAGAACCTTTTCTCTGCAATAATGGAATGGCCTCCATTGGGTTTCCAACTGCAGAGCAAGAGAGAGAATCTGTAAGTGAAAGCACATGGGAGAAAAAAAAAAAGATTCAGCAACAAACATCTAAACATCTGTAGAATGTGCAAAATTCTCTCTTTTCCCACCCTTAGCAACACAGATACCTGGCAAGAGAACAAAAGTTTAAAAGGATTTCAATCAATGTTCCCTGCAGAAGCGGCATGCATTGATTGCATGAACATAAAGCCAAGAGTTATATTTGTAATTGAATGCAGATACAAACATGCACATCCACCCTCTTCGCTGCTCTCAAATCAACTACAAGGCTCCAGTTACCATTTGTTTCTACCCCAGCACCACCACCAGACTGTACCACCAGGGTAAGGACAACCTACCAATACAATACACCACACCACCAGGTTGGAAGAGACCTTCAAGATCATCGCATCCAACCCATCAACCAATCCAAACCACCTAAATACAATACAACACAACACAACCCACCTAAATAACTAAACCGTGGCACCAAGCACCCCATCAAGCCTCTTCCTGAACACCTCCAGTGAAGGTGACTCCAGACTAAGACAATCTTAATATCTGAATTCTCCCATGCAATACATTGTTTCCCACTTCTATATTTTTTTTCCTCACAGGGCTTAAACACCCCTCCACAAGTGTCTTAGAGCAACTTGCCCATCTCCAAATTCACCATAAATTACATATTACCAGTTACCTCCACTTCATAAATTGCACTTCCTGTGTTACCCATTGAGGTCAGTTCTACAGTGTTCAAATATTTTTTACACAGCCATAAACTTTTGCCATTTTAAGTATATGAAACTAATGATAACCAAGGACAGAGTCTCCAGAATAAGTGTAACTCGAAATGCCTGTATTCATGACACAATATACTATCTGGTTGTAATGAATACCTATTAACAAAGAAAAATTGCAAAAGATGAGATTGCAAATCACAATTAGTTCACATTAAAATTAAGTACTCTAAACATTGTTAAATAATACATATTTATGTTTCTCAGAAAAGCAATATTTTCTTTTTAAAGAGGACTAGCTGTTTTTCAGTTTTGCATTTATTGTGTCCCAGTCCAGAGAGAAGTGAAGGTGCTATAATTGTGTTCTATTTCAATGCTGCTTTTTCTTTTGAAAGACAAACTCCCTAGGTGTTAGAAAACAGAAGGTCGTAAAACTCTAGGTCATCTTCAAGCATAAAAAAAATAAAGCAGGAATTTACAAGATGTAAGATTAAAGTGCAAAGATCCTAACAGGAGTTCAGATTTATTACAGTACAACCATGCAGTGCAGTGCCAATGTTAATTCAGAACCTGAAGGCTATATAACTGTATTTTCTCAACATTGTGCTTAAGCTAATTAACTGATCCCTCAGGATTTAGCAGCTCAGTCACATCTTGACCAAGACCCACTTCAGCCCCAAAGCTGGGTCAGTAATTAGATCAGAAATCCATGCATTGCACTCTGAAGCAAAACATGGGCAAGTGCCCAAAGTTTGGCAGGTTAAGAAGCAGAAGCCTTGGGCTGTTTCTGCTTCCAGCGTCTTCAGTTAAAACAGACTCAAACCAATGCGCAGCAGTGCCACTCCTGACTCCAAAACTTCAAGCAAGAGACACAAGTTTCAGCTGAGAACTATCCAACATGAGTATTTAACGAGAATTGGGACACTCCATCCAGATTTAACGTCAGCAAAGTTACACAGCTCCAAATTTTAAAACTATTTAAACAAACAAACAAAAAAATAGCAGTCTTTAAAGAAATCATAGATTTCTATAGATATACAAACAGACCTACAAAAACAGTTCTAAAACACTGGCTTTCTAGTAGCCAGTGAATTCAATGCCAATGCAGTCCTCAGAATTGTAGCATTCAGGCAGATTTGGGGTTAAATCTTGAAGATTAAGTCTCTCCTTCTCTATGAAATCACAACATATCTCTAAATTCACGTGGGACTAATCTATCTAAATATTAACAAACAGCATCAATAAAATGAGTCAAACAGGATTATCACTGAAGCAAATTCAGCTTTGCCTGGGTATGATCTGCTCAGAGTCTTTTATGGCATATGGGTATCTATTAAAGCACTTACTAGCTTCGGGATTATTTTATCCATCCAGAGTTGGAGCTATTAGTGACAAAATAGGTTTTTAAAAGGTGACACTAATACCTGAAGGTTCAAATACATGTCAGGTTTCTTGACATGAGGTATAGCCATCCTCTCAAATAGGAACTGCCACAGAAATAAGATAAATAATATTTGGATCTCTTTGCGAGTTGGCAATTCACTGACACTTTAAAAGGACCCACTTGCTCACGTGCAAGTTTTTTGGTTAAAGCATTCAAATATCTGCAAATCATTGTAACTTAATTTTGTTAATCAATTGCTTGGCAAAAGTAAAAGCATTTTCAGCAGGACAGTAATACTCTGTTCTTCCCAGCACCTAATCACTAAATACATTTGGGGCAGCTTTGCCCCAATTCTGTCTCTCTGAACAGAGACAGAATTAGGAAACCTAAAGGGTACACCAAAGGGTAGTAAAATCCAGCTGTCCCCCAACTCTGTGCAGTATGCAGAGATCATGCCTTAACCACAGGCATTTCTATAGCAATATAGCAATCTTCATAGGTCAGTACTTGCAAATAATTAAACATAGGCCACTTAGTCCAACCCCTGCTGTCATACTTACATGATTTCTAACAGTCCACAGTGGCAGACTTTACAGCCTTCCCATGTAACTTATTCATGTTTCACTATCCACATTGTTGATGGGAAGCTTTTAGATCAGACACTCTTAAGTCTCCCACACTTAAGATGAATCCCATTTCTCTCTGTGTCACCCACTTTCCACATCATATCTCTCAGAACTGGAAATGTGTCTTATTCTTTTTCCTATCCCTCACCTGCTTATAAGCTACAGTTCTTTCTCAGTTTACAGGACTTCTGGTTGTTGACATGATGCTCAGAAGTGAATGCAGCCTCTCATCCCTGCTGAGTATAGCAAGAATCCTTCATGCATCTCACCCAACTCATGCCTACTTAAATATTACATTATGCAACATCCACAAGGACTGAGGCATTGAATTATTTAAATGTCTGCCCTCCAAAACAGAGGCTCAAATCTGTTCTCAACTAGTAATGACAGCAAAATATTAGGAACTGCAGGTATCAACGGCTTGTTGCACTAGTTCACGCCTTGTTGAATTACAAAGGCTTACCTCATACTGCTATCAATTTGCACCTTCTGTTATTTTTAAGACTACTCATTGACAATCCACAGTAAAAAAGAGAAATAAATTTTTAAAAATTCAGCATTTAAAAATGAGGCACATTTGGAGCAGCACACAGACTTGTTAATCCAGCAGAACATTTTAAAAAGAAACAAATCGTCGCAGCAACCACTCCTATTCTTAAAGTCAGGCACATGTGAAAAGAGATTCTCAGGATGAAAGGAGAAGGTACCAAGAGGCAGAGTTCTACATTTGTTATTGCACTCCTGTGCCTCAGTCAAGGGGCCTAGAAACAATACCAGCAGCTCGGTCACAGTAATCTCAGTGGTAGATTTCAAGAGATGTGGTCTGTTCAATTTACAAACATTGCTAACTATGCCCAACTAGTTTGTCAAGGTTACCAGAGCTATTATAGGCAATTCATTTATTTCCTGTCCAATTTTACCTAAAGAATGCAATTCTTCATACTCCTACTCAATTAGAATACATTAACACAGAATTTGTATACAAACACCATGTCTAACCACACATCAAAATCAACAATTCCATTAATGAAATTAGACCCAATTTTCAGTCATGTAATTTCCTTTGCACAACATCTATTTAGGTCATCTAGTTTTATGTTGACAAGAAATCTGGAAGTGGTCTATTAGATTTTTTTCCCCTTCCAATTAAATTAGCATCACATGAATGTAATTAATATTTCAACTAGGCAATGCTATTAGCATTTTAAACCAATAAAAACCAAGCCCTGCGTGTTCTGACTTTTTCTGCATATATATTAAGGGAAAACTCCATAACAGAGCCTAGGCAGAATAATGCTGCCAGTATATTCCTACTGTTTATGGCAAAAGGTGGGAGTGTAAAGATGAAAAAGGCAATTTGTACAAAGTTCAGAGATCATGAATAACTTCAGCACAGCTGCAACTTGTGCAGTTGAAAGCAAGCTACACATATACTGGACCCATGTACTGACTGTCCCTGCTGCTCTCTCCCTCTAGCCGTGGGACCTCAGCAGCAGGCTTTTCAGTCAGACCATCTGTGTAACCCATTTAAATCTGGTCCCTTTCTAAAGTAATAACGGGAAGATGATTAATGTTTTTTCAGTATCTAGTTTAAAGTTTATTTCTGAGAGCTTAATTTTCCACTATTGTATTTCCAATTATTTTATTATTTTTTTTAATTGAGCAAATTCAATTAGATTCTGATCACTGGCAGTTCATTAAGCCTTTTCACTGCTAAATTAAAGAACGTATTCCTTTGAGATACTGGCATAGAAGCAGGCCTCTATTTCAACAGCTGTTATTTCAAGTCAGATCATAAGTTAAATTGCACCAGGAAAAAGTGCTTATCACATGTAAATAAATCCACAAGACCGTCCAGTTGGCACTGAGGGGCAACACAGAAGCCAGGCAGTGCTTTGCAATACATTCTTCTACAATTAGAGCAAGATAGTTCGTGGTCATTCTCAGCACAAAGTAATACAGCACACAGTTATAAAGAGAATATTTTTGTAGAGATCTCTTCTGGAAGAATGTACACAACTGTACACTGGAGTTAGAGCTGCTCCAAAACTACCTAGGACAAGCAGCACATTGGTGATGGACATGAGCCATTCCAACCAGCACAAGGGATTTGGATTTCTTGTCTATAGTGCAGGTATCCATTTGGGAACCAAGCTGCAAGTCATTCCCTGACATCACCACAGGAAAAAGGCTGATGTCAAAGAGCATTTTAATGACCTTTTATTGTTATGGGATAACAAGGCCTAGATTTGTCCCAACAGGATCATCTCTAAAGCAACTGAATTAGGAAGCAAATTGCTCATGATTTCTGCCCCAGAAAGAGCAATGCAGTTTGACAGAACAATTCAGATGTGGATCTCTGGGTATCAAATATACTGGAAAGCCAAGCGTCCTAGCAAAGTCCACCTAGATAGCTTCCTAAGTTTGGG